>VWZI01007816.1:202685-225274 GCA_013396835.1 Psilopogon haemacephalus
ACCATAGTCTTAGTATTTTGATGTTGATAGTTTGGATAATAACGTGCCTTGTGTTACCATTAGGAGTATGCTAAAGCATTTACACTGTGTAAGCTCTGAGTTACCAGATGGCAATGTTTGAAAAGGGTCATTGTTAGCCAGCACAAGGATTTCTGGAAATCAAACTTGTGTTTTAAACCATAAGCTCCAGATTTTGCTTGGTTACAACTGAATGAAAGCAGGGTTGGCCTCTTGACTTGGGAAGCACTCACGCTATGTGTCAAAAAATAACAATAAGCACATGTTTGTTTGCTTTTTAATGTCTCTATTATCTTAAATAGGAAAAATAAGCACCAGAATTAAATATAACTACTAATGAAAACTGGTTCTTAACTTGGACTAGCCTAGGAGCAAATATATTCTGTTTGCTCCTATTCTATTTGCATTCCAAACTGAGAAAGACCATCTAGCCATCAATCTTCAATACAAAAAGCATGAACAAGTTTTGGCAGTGTCCAGGGCACAATTTAAACTGACTTGCTAAATCATATTTCTATTATTTAAATTCCAGCTAATGTTTTCCTTGGCTTTTACTGTTTCCAGTTCACAGTTCAGGATTAACCAGTTACTGTGTTCTTACATAGTTTGTGGCAGGCTTCTGCTTTCTTGCACACCTATTTATGCCTAGCAGCCAGATAGGCCCAGGACAAGAGTTATGCAGCACCAGAAACTGATTGAAACAGATGGGTTTTAATTTGTTTTTTCCCTGCTTTAATTTAATTTGGGTACTTTCCCTTCCAGCTGAGAAAATAGCTCTCTGATCAGTTACTGTCCAGTGCTTTTTCATGTATATTAGAAGTTCCTTGGGATTCAATGGCAATACCGTAGGAAATTTATCAGGGTTATGTTTTATTTCCTGGGATTGATTAAAAATAAATGGGCAACATTTAATGGTTTTGGCCAGGGACCAGCATTGCAGGTTAACATTTCTATTGTTCCAGTGAATGGGATTATGAGTGTGGAATGCAAGAGCAGAGTTGAAAACTTTCCTTAAAACTATTGCTCTAAACTACAAAACAGATTTTCATATGAATGCGCAAGTTTTATGTAAGAAAATAATACCTAAAGTAAACATTAAAATAGAATAGATACATCATGGAAGTAACAGGTCAGGTAAGAAGAGGGTTTCCTAGTTTCAAACTAGCCTAAAAATGGAACAGATTAAGTTTTCAAATATTGAAAAGACAGTGGGTAGGGAATGTTTAGAGATGTTGAGTGATGTAATTAGGAGGAAGACAATAGGTTGAATACCAGTAAATAATCTGTAAAATATCAGTAAATTAAATTTCCTATTGGGGGAAAAAAAAAATAAAAAAGAAGAAACCATGGTGTCATAGTAGGATGTGGAAAACTCTTCTCCTGAGAAGTTTCAGTATAACCTGGACAAAAACTGTCAGTATCCTGTCAAGAGCAATTCTGTGTTCCAACTGAAGTGACCACCACAAGGGCATGCCTCCTGTCCCACAGAGCACCCAGCTCTGCAATTCATCATCTGCATCAGATGCTTTGGTAGGGATTTAATCAAATTTCAAAATTCAGTGATCCCAAAATTTTGAGTAACTTCCTCTTATCCGGAGGTAGATTCAAACTCAATATGTACTGAGGCCACATTTTGCACCAAGCCACCGAGCAAAGGAAAGGAGGGTCAGCTGTAATCTAGAAACCTTACATCCCCACCACCAAGCTCATAATTTTTGCTACAAGATAAAATGTAACAGTGCAAAATGACAACATCTGACCTGGGCTGAGCCAGCTTATGTTCATCTGCATCCAGATTTTTTGTGTGTGCCCTGTTTTTTTAAGCAGATCTGGAAGAAAATCAGTAGCTTTATAAAAGCAATAAAACCAATCTGAGACAGATCAATCACACTCACTTCTGGCTCTCTGGTTTAAATTCAGTTGACATCAATATTTACTTCAGGATTTAGTAAACTTTCCATTTTGGCTGCCCAAGGAGTTATGTGAAGTGAGCTTTGTCTTGGAGCAATTCTAAACAGAGATATGTTCATATCACAAGCCATATCCAAGGGACAGAAGAGAGACCAAGAACACAGTAGACAGCAAGTAAACATCAGAAGGGTTGAGGCTTGTTTGAATGGCAGCATGGAGAATGTACACAAAAACAGCAGCACTTTCATCTGCTCCATGGACCCTTCAAGGCCATGTTAAGATCTCTGTCAATTACTGTAACATTTATGCCAGCCAGGATTTT
This sequence comes from Psilopogon haemacephalus, assembly GCA_013396835.1. Classification (NCBI taxonomy): domain Eukaryota; kingdom Metazoa; phylum Chordata; class Aves; order Piciformes; family Megalaimidae; genus Psilopogon; species Psilopogon haemacephalus. The sequence goes on from VWZI01007816.1 coordinate 204,937, forward strand.
TTAAGAGCAGTAAACCCACACTGAAACAGAATACAAGTGCCTTGATTTGCTAAACAGCTTAGAGTTCAAAGAGAAATCTGCTCATACAAGAAAAGTTTTTATTAAATCCTCTAAATGGTTTTATCTTGCAACAGCCATGTGCCTGTTCTTCTGTGATTCTGTGTTCTGTGATTCAGCAACAACTTCATTTCCATTCCATAAATATGCAGGAAACCAAGCTCTTTATTTTTAATTTACCTGTTCTACTCTTGTCTTTTTTAAGATAAAAGCTATCTCTCCCGTCTAAGTCTCCATGAGCCACCAAACTTTATGATGTCCACATAAATGTGGAAAAACTATTAATGTTCTTCTCTGCCTAGCTGGTCTGTCCAAGTGGGAGATGAAGGTGGGATGGTTGTTTTCTCCCAGCTGTGGGGCTGCTCCTTGGCCACTCTTGCTCTCTGACCATGTAGCCAACCTGCAGGTTGACCAAACTCAGATGAAAGCTGTATGTATGATGCTGCATGGCCAAGCACACCTAATGGCTCAGTATTAATTTTAGCTGACAACTGTGTTGACTCTGGGCTATGTGAGGACTGTGGGCTCTGCCCCTGTATTCATTAGGAAAATAGCTGTGCTGGTTCAAGTTGCTCTTCCCCTCAGCTGCCGAAAGCCATTTGGGAAAAATAAGAAAGCCAAATCCTGCAGAGCTTGCTGTACAAGCCCTCTCATCCATGCTGTGGGAGACCATGGTGCTGATACCCAGCCACACATCTTCCTCTTCTACGCTTGGGCAAGACAGAAGGGCAAGATCTGTCATCGGTCACCTGACAGCCAAAAACATGCCTCCAGGCACGTACAGCCAGGTTCCCTGAACCTCCCCGTACAAGCAGCAAAACCAGCCCTTGTCCATGACTACTACTCCATGGCCATTCTTTCAAACTAATGAAGACTTGCCTATAGACAGATCTTCTTCAAAACTGGAGACCAAGCTGTTTCCAAGCTTCCTCAGGAGAGCAAAGGATGAAGGACTAAAATAGTCAGAAATTTTCCAAGTACTAAAAGCACATCCTGCGTAGTGCAGTCAGAATAAAACAATCTGTGAAATCCTCTGTTCCAGGATCTAAAAATTGCCAAGGAGTTGTGTTGATCACATCGCCCTTTTGTACATGCTTCTTGGGAACAAACTTGATGTTTCTGCTTACCTGAAGCTCTTGTAGCGTTTGCAATCAGATGCACTTTAGCTGCAGATGTTAGCCGCCAAGCCCTGAATGCTCTAGCACAGAGCACCCTCAGTTTGTGTTTAATAGAAAGTAGTTAGCATTTGAAGACCTGATCACTAGGGCTACTGGAAGATGACTTGTTTAATTCATTACAAAATAAATACTGAGTGTCTTAGAGCATACCAAAGCAGAGCATAGCTGTAGTCATCGCACAAAGAGTTTCAAGTGATAATAGTCTTAGAAACATAGATTGTTTTGGTTGGAAGTGACCTATAATATCATCAAGTCAAGCCATCAACCTTCTTCACAGTAATACTATTAATATTTCATCTTTATGAGATTGAAGTGCATTTCTTATTTATCTCTCTGGGCTTTCATTTTGCTGTACACCTCCTCTGGTCCTTCTATCTTACTGATGTGATTAACAACAATACAAAATATTTATCATCTTTTCTTATTTCTACAAATCTCAATACACCATTCGGACAAGTTCAGAATATTTCCTTTTCTTGTGCGACTGTAAGAAAGTGAAAAGGAAAATAATGGATTTTTTTTTTTTCCTGTTGAGTAACAGGCTACATTTCCTTAAAAGTACATATTAGGAGCAGCAATTGCCAAGAGTGGATTTGAGCTGCCTATTCTGATGCTGATTCTGTCCACTCTGAAGACTGGGGCCTCTTGGAGTTCTGACACCACCTGTGTGTTTCCTGTGGCCCATCTCCTGTGTGTGTTAGAGCAAACTCCTCTGCACTGGAGTGATTTGCCACAGTAGCTGACGATTAGGGAAGAACTGAATGATAGTAGATCTTTATAATTCGTTAGAGTATTTGTTTTGTAGTGAATTTTAATGTGCTGCTCTGGGTGACTGTGTCACCATTGCTTTATACCTTTGCTTCATTTTTCTCGCATTTTGAAATTTTGCTAGAGACTTATCAACTATCTGACTTTTTATTGAATTCTAAACCTGTGTGACTGATTTATACTCACCTGTATATGGGAAAGGCCATTTTTCTTTGAACTCTAAATGCAGAGACAGCTTCCAGAAGATGCTTCGTGGAGAAGGCAGTTAATGCCCTTATGTCCTGGCAGCATCGCCAGAGCAAGAGATTGCAGGATTTGTGGTTCATCCATGATTCTCTTCATCCATAGCATGGAAGGGTCCATTGTGCGCCTGCCAGAGTTAGTCTCCTTGAAGAAGAAATACAAAGCCTACCTCTACTTGGACGAAGCTCACAGCATTGGTGCAATTGGTGCAACAGGCCGAGGAGTTGTGGAATATTTTGGTATGAGTCCTGATGATGTTGACGTATTGATGGGAACATTCACAAAGAGCTTTGGGGCAGCTGGAGGATACATAGCTGGCAAAAAGGTAAAATAATTTTAACATCAAGGGGGTGGGAAGTGCCTTCTTGTTATTTTTACTGCATTTCATTATCTTTTTGCATGGAGTGCTTTACAGAAGTACTATTCTAAAATTTAGCACCATTGTTGTCTGGATCCCAAATGCACATCAAGTAGGCAGATTTTCTCATTTTTCTCTAGTGTTCATATTATGTAATTTGCTTGGATTGGGTATTTCTGTGCCACCCTGATAATTGTTGTTTGTCTTGGAAATGTTTCAATGTGTTGTGGTTGACTGAATATACTTCACTACCTTAATTTGCCTTCAGACTGCTTGGTACTTTGTTTCACATTTTTAAATAGCATGGAGCAATATCAGAGATAAAAGCCACAGCTCCATCCGCTGATAATAAAATTCCTAAACAGTCATGAATTTTCATAGTTGCAGTTTTTAGGAGGATGGAGAAAGATTACTGAGGGGCTTTTGCAATAGTAAAAATCTATGTCCTCAGTTTCTCTGCATACATTAACAGAAGAGCCTCTTGCCAACAACAGATGTCAAAAAAAGTAGAGCTGAGCTTGTTTTAGCTAGGAGTGTAGGAGAGAAAGCATAATCAGCACCATTGTGAAATGTCATTGGGTTTGTTGCTTGCCAGAGATATCAAGTGGTGGCTGAGTTTTTACCCTTTACATACCCTGCTGAATGTATTTCTTAAGTAGTTTGCTGAATGAGTAGGAAGCCTGTTTAGACAGCCCATGTGGTTGTCGGATTTTCTTTGGTAAGGGCAGCACTTGAGTAGAATAAAAGGGCTATAACAAAGTATAAAGTGTCTCTGTCTTTGTCTTTTTTTTTTTTTTTTTTTTTTTTTTTTCCCCTGGAGATCTTAAAACAGGCTATCATAATACATCAAGAATCAATTTTCTTTATTTCCTTTACTTCCTGAATTTCTATCTGAAGATTCAACTCTTACCAAAGACAATGTGGCTAATTTGCCTAGAAATTATAGGAAGCCTAGACCTGTGAAAACCAGCTTAATGTAATTCATTATCTAATCCTTGGGAGCTCTCTTAAATTAGACTGTGTTGCTCTTTTCACACCTGTGAACATCACTAAGTTTTGCCTCAGGCTTTCAGGCCTTTATGGCAGCTGCCCACCCTATTCACTCAGCAAACTTACCTTAGTCTCTGCAGACAAAAAAAAGTCACTCTTGGCACTGTTTATTCTGCATCAGCTGGAGCACAGAAGCTTTCTCAGCTGTTTGATCAGACTCCTAGGATTATAATTGTAATATAGCAATGCACAGCCTGTATAAGGTAGGTAGATCTTTAGCCTTTAGCGTTGTTTATTTCTAGTAATATTTTCAATCAAAGACAATTTTTGAGCAGGCTTCATCCCTTTCTTCCTACCATGCATGCAGCTTTTAGTGTGGTGACCATTACTCTGATGGGAAATACAAGAGATTGTAACAGTTATGGTCTCAATCAAGCACTGAACTCATCCCTTGATTTGGGAGAGTTACTAATGCTTTCAGACATGCCTGCAGCAATGCTTTTTCAAGGAGTACAAGCAAATGACAAATCAAGTACATCAATTCTAACATGACTGTCCTTGCCAGACTGATGAGAAATTTCAACTGAAAGAAATGTATATGCTAATAGCCAAAACCAGATCCCAGTAAGGCTGCTTTCACTGACTTTTGTCTTGTGGCAGAGAGATTATTGATGTGATGTAGGCTTTGCTTCACTACTAAGAGAGGAACCGAGCAGTGTTTTAAGTGCAGCCATTCATTGGTCTTTAAATGATTTTGGCTGCTTTATAGTAAGGCTTAGCACAGAAGTAAACATTGTTCTGTTCCAGACCTTTGTTTCAGCTGTAATTGCCCTACTTGTATGGCAAAGTATTTGCACCTGTCTGGTGTTTCTTCAGGCCATGCATTAACGGTAACAGCCAAGAAAGCAAACCAGTAACAGGCAAAACATCCTCTTCCTTTCACGTGTTCTCATTCCTGCAGTAGTTAAGAAGGCAATCTGCTGTTTGGCCAGCTCAAAGCTCATTCATGCTTTGTTTTGGTTGTTTAAGGGCCTTGTAGACTTTTTACGAACACATTCTCACAGTGCTGTGTACGCCACTTCTATGTGTCCACCCGTAGCAGAGCAAATCATCAGGGCAATGAAGTGTCTCATGGGACTAGACGGGACAACACAAGGTAAGCCACCTTCTTTACCTGCACTTATTTCAGTTAATACTAGAACGTTTGCTGAGTACAGGCACATACAACATGTCATCCAACAGCAAAGTAGTATGGGAAGAAAATGCAAAGGAAATAATTCTTACTGTAAGTAACAAAATCTTCATGCTTGCAAACACTACCAATGTATTTCTTTTTGGCTCTGTAGTTGCTAGCCCACTCTGCTTTGCAGAAGATGGAAATAGAAGTACTCAAAATGCCTTTTAAGTAGATTATCTGACTTTGTATGAGGGGCCCAGGAGTATAATCCTTCGTTAATGGACTAGATGCTGTCAGTTTAACTTTTCTGTAATCATGGACTTTTAAAATGGCAAACAACTCAAGAATGGCAAAAATATTCACAACAGGTATTGTATCTTAAATTATAGTAGGGGAAGATTATTTTAATTATTCCTTCTTTACTCAGTCATTAATTAAGGTGTCCTAAAGCTAGTTCTGAAGAATACTTTGTCCCAAAAGTACTGAGGATTTAGTGTCTTTATGAAGACTAAAAGGAATATTTATATTCCTTTCCTAAACTTGCAGAGGCGACTGCAATCCAGTCTTCTGTGTAATGTGCTTTCTTTGCATCAAGCAACAAAATAGCTGTGGCACTTCTATGTCCTAGTGATTCAAAGTAATACTGAGATGTGTTCAATGTCCTAGGGCTTCGCTCCTAACTCAGTGTGGTGAGGCTTGAATTTGTATGGTTTCTGTCAGGAACGCCTGAGAATCGGCTCATTGTGTAACATCCAGTTGAAGACAGTTTCTGCTCTGAATTGCAGAACCAAGCTGTGCTATTTCCTCTTTACGTTGGACTAACATCATAATTCTGTATTAGCCCTCCCTCATAGAGAGGATCACAATGAAGTGGGAATGGAAAGGGGGAAAGGTATACGAAAGCAGGTTAGATACTGTTCTGCACTATCCTGTTGCAGTGCCCCAAAGAGCAGTTTCAAACCATGATAAACATAATGCCGTTAAGACATTTGTCACAAACCTTCAGTGAAGCCAGAATTTACAAGATCTCAGTATACAAACTGAAGAGTGGAGAATTCAGTCCCAGTACCAGACTCTGCTGAGTGCAGTCACAAGAGCAGCAAAAGTCCAGTGCAACAAATGAGCGACAAGGAAAAGGTGCCTTTGCCATTTTGGCAGACAAGTCAAAGTGCAACAGTTGTTCCCAGCTTAACATTTGAAAGGTCAAGGCTGCGTATGCTGATGCCTACAACCTATCCAATATATAAGACCAATTCTGACATGTTACTTCTGCCTTTGTGACCGGGTGTGCAGGCTGTCTCCGCTAGCTGCAGGAAGTGCTTGCCATCAGAGGGCGGCCTTAGACTGAGCCTTCGCTGAGTGATGAACTTAGGGCTCCCAGAGATGCTGTATGTGAATTATTAAACGTGCAGAGCATTTTCAAACCTTCAAAGCCTCTGAAAAAACTAGTTTCACATAGCATGAGTCTCTATGCAGTTCTGCGCAGGCTAATGGAAGAACTTGGTTCAAGACAGAGTCTTTTAAGATCACAGAATCACAGAAATATCGAGGTTGGAAAAGACCCTCAGGATCATCAAGTCCAACCTATACCTTACTCTACAAGATTCATCTTAAACCATATCTCTAAGAACCACAACCGAACGACCTTTTTAAACACATCCAGAGTTGGTGACTCAACCACCTCTCTGGGCAGCTCATTCCAGTGCCTGACAACTCTCTCCGTGAAATATTTTTTCCTAATGTCCCATCTAAACCTACCCAGCCTCAGCTTGAGGCCATCTCCCCTTGTTCTGCTTCCAATTACCAGTGAGAAGAGCCCACATCACCCTCTTCACAATGTCCTTTCAGGTAGTTGTAGACATCAGTGAAGTCTTCCCCTCAGCCTCTTTTTCAAACAGACCCAGCTCCCTCAGTTGCTTAATGTGTGAATGTCTAACTGTCTTGGGGCTTAAGAGTTTGCAGCATTTTTCTTTTCCAAAATCAGTGTTGTTTCATGATGTTTGTATTTCTGCTCAGAATAAGTGATTATTAAATGTTCTGCAAATTCTTTACTAAATAAACCAGTGTTCTGTCAGCTTTTAAAAATTTGTCTTGTAATATGAAATGCAAATAAATAGAAAATCAAATTAATAAATCATATATCACAACTTGGAGTATTGCACAAAGGCTAGCAAACTGGCTACAATGTGTAAAAAGGGGTTTTTGTCCTTCTGAGCCAGACTCATTATTTTAGTCTATTGCTTTTTCTTTCATGTGGGCTTCCCTTCATTAGGCTGTCTTGTGGACTAAATTTTAAAAAAAAAAAAAAAGGCAACCCAAAATACAGGGAAAATATGTTATGCTGAACCACACTACAGTGCTGCTTTGGCATCAGATAGGAAGGTAATGGCTTAGAAAGGAGAGGGGAACAGAAGAGAGAAAGTTCTGTCTCTTAGATATTTTTGTTTCCAAGAACAGCGACAGCCCTGGCTGAGTTGTTCTGGTCTGCTATAACAGAAAATGGTGAATCTTGCATGTGATGTGAGCTTTCCCTGTGAGAGCATAAGCCATGTAGCAGGCACACCTGGCAGAGAAATTTTGGGTAATCCAGAGGTGTCAAAGAGTGGTTTGGACCTTTTGTTCTCTGTAAGCCTGTTGAATCAATCAAAGGAACTAATTTCACAAATTGATTTCAAATGGCATTTTCTTCCTGCATGATTATTTGAGCGGTCTTTTGTAAGGAAATGCCCACTGATGGCTTGTGCCCTGGAGGGCATATCTGTAGGGGAGGGAGGTTTGCAAAAAACACTGGGAATGTTTTGGAAAACAATTAAATCTGCTTGCTAAAAATTCCATATTAACAAAATGGTACTTCTTGAAAAGATCATGGGATGACAAATGTGTTAATCCAGTGTGTTCTTACATCTGAACTTCATAGGCAGTTCCTTGTAGATAAATAGAAAACTAGGAGAAAGGAAAAGGATTTGGTCATTTAAATTGCTGTTCCAAAAACTTTTTATTCTGTATTTTTTTAGAATTTCACATAGTCATCTATGTCTATCCTCATTTATTAGGCAATATGGGAAGCAACATTTCCCATGTCATTTACTCTTTGCAATTCACAATATAGGTATTTTTTATATGTTCTCTTTGTGGCTTCTCATTATATCACTGGAGATACCTCAGGAAGGTCAGCAGCTGCCTTAGTGGTTTTATCCCCATGATGAGACTGCAGTTGACTCAGCGGGTTTGGACCATGCACACATTTTGAAGTACACTTACTTGCATGCAACACAGACCCTCCAGCTGTGACCTCAGACCTTTTTTTTTTTTTTTTTCCCTTCTGCCTGAGGATATAAAAAGCATATTTTTACACTTTAATTTGCTAGGTAAAAGATAGAACCACTAGGCAGACAGAGTTAAGACTGCTAGAAAATATAAAACGATTCTCTTGATGACTAATAAAAGAATTAGGTGATGTAAAAAGCAAATTGCAGCATTTCCAAAGGTGTTATTTTTCTGTTTAATGCATGGCAAACAATAATTCACTAGTACAAACAGGCACTTTTCATATGTTTTTAAGGGATGCTGAAAATTTTGAAATGCTATCCTCATGAATCTACTGTCCTTGTTATGTTAAAAGACAATCCCTGTAGTTGTTTAGAAAGAATGTTCCCTAAAATGTTAATTTGCGTTGCCAGTTGTGCTGATTGGTTTATCTTTTTGCAACTACTAGTTTTCATTTTTGTTTTTAGCAGACAGTTGTTGCATTTCAGCTCATTCAGACTGTGAGAAGCTGCAGAGCCCTACTTTCTGTCTTGCCTTGACATTTAAAAGTATTTGTTTGGGGTTTTTTTTAATCTTTATTTTTAAAACATTTATGTTTGCTTTAGATTTTTGCATAATTGGAGTGCAAACTTCCTCAAATGCTCAGTTTTCAACATTTTTCACCTCTATCTATGCTCAGCAATCTTTTAAAAGCATTATCTTTGCTTGTCACAGCCCTCTGAGAGTTCAAAGACCTTAGTTTCACATCACTGCAACCCGGTTTAAACCAGCACTGGTGCAAGGATGGGCAATCTTGCCCTCTTTTTTTGCCTTTCCTCAATGCCTACCTGCTTATTCATGCCCCTTTTCCTTATGCCAGCATGAGTGTTCATACAGCCATGAAGTGAGCTGAATTAGACACTGATCCAGCTGAAAAATAACTAACCCTCCCACAAATGGTTAGCCTACAGCCAAACTGGTTCCCTGAGCCAACCTACCACATGACTACATGAATCCCAGTGCCAGGACTTGAGCAGCTGGAGGCAAGAGGAGTGATCCCTTTTGCAGCAGAACATATCTGTGCCAGATTGAGCTAATCATGAAACTATAGCTGCAAGCTCTCATTTTGCAAGCTACTTAGTGACAGACCTCTTGAACCTGCCCAAAACAGCTTGCAGTTGTGCTTACATATATTTTTTTTTACTCTTCCCTCTCAAAATCTCATTTTGCTGCTTCATTCTGACATGATTGCTTCTCCTGGGTCCTCATCAAGCAGGATGGTTGAGCTTTGGCTTAATTTTAAGTTAATATTCCCAATAAATATATGCTTACTTAATTGAGCTTGTTCCCTGATTGTACAGCATTGGCTCCATGGATCAGGCTCCCAGTCAGTGTGACAGGGAAGATGCTAATATTGATAATATGCTGTCACAATTGCTGTTTGTCTAAGATGAACATCACAGATGTTTTCCCACCAGTGGATGATGAAAGAGAGCTAAATTTTGCCATCCTTACTGAAAATGAATGAGGCACATTGTTCCAGTAGAACCACTTGCCATGCAGTCCACCTCATAAAGAAAGCCTGAATATATCCATGGAGGGTCAGTTGATCTGAACAAGCAGGGCTTTGGACTAAAAGGCAAGAGTCCTGAAGACTGACCAAATTCTACCTCATTTAAAGTCACTTTTTCCATATTCAAAGTTAAACCACTGTTGTAGTCCTCTAGCAGATGCTACCTTCCAGCATTAACTACAGGCAGAGCAGTGATGTGATTGACTTGAATGTTATTTGTAGCCTGTTCTCCAGGGACAGCAACACAGAGCTCCATTACACAGCTGCCTTTTAATGGTGTCTTTGCTGCTGAGATGAAGCATGAGGATCCCAAGCCCATTCCAAATGGTGCTTGCCACTGCCCAAGGAATCCACCGGTGTTATCCTGAGGAGCACAAAGGAAAGAAGTTCCTTTTCTAGATCACTGGCATTTCAGAAACACCTAACATGATGCAGATGGAGCATACTGCACTGACTGGCGTTCAGCAGAGGGACTGATGTGCACTGTGATTAATTACCTGTCCTGGGAGTAAATAGGGCTCAGTCAAAGCTGGTTGCTCTGTCCCTGCCATTGTGCAGGGCAATGAATGCATAGCAGACTTGTTTAAGAAATAAGGTAAAAATGATAGAATTTGTACAATTCTCCTCCTTTCTACTTCAGATGAAACTGCCACTTTTTCATCCCTTAGTCTGCACTGGAAAGCATTTTGCTGCAGTTCACAGTTAAAAATGGACTAAGTCCATAAAGGTTTGTTTAAGCAGATGAATTAAGCTAAAATTACTAGGTTTCTAATTGGCATTAGATTGTGGAAGAAAATACCTTCACTTCCCCCAATTCATAGCAAAGTGGTGTGTTTTTTCCCTGTTTGTTGTTGGGTTTGGGTTTTGGTTTTAAGTTTTTGTTTTTAATAAAGTGGAGGTTTTTTAATCTGAGAACATATTTCCTTGAGGCACCCCAGTTTTACATCATTCTATTTGTGATTTAATGCACATAGGGGTACATGTGTGTTACCCTTATAATGCAGCTAGAAGGGAGGGAAAGAAAATCTGTCCATCTGCAACAGTTTAGAACGGAAGAGCTATTGTTTTCCAATATTTTTTTTCAGCCTACAAAAGCTTGCTTTTCACTGTCTAGTTGTTAGTAGTGGACAGGGAGTGGAGTTCTCCTTCCAAGGAACACAAATTAGGGACGCATACTGACACCTGTATGTAAAAGTTTGATTGTGTAACTAATTGTCTAGAAAGCCCCTATGAAACAACAGCTGGATAGCATTAAAGCAGATCAACTTGTGTCTCGAAGAGTCCATCATATGCCAGAAAATAAGTACAGCATGGGATTATCTTTCTTGGAACAGGTACAGGAAAAATAACTCTCTTTCAATTAAAAAAAACTGAGATCTGGAAATTAACATCTACGGGTTGCTTATTCCTGTTTCAAATGTACTGATTCAGAATTTCCAAGAGTAGAAGAGTTCAAAGGTAAAATATTTATGAAGCAAATGATCACAGCCGCCTTCTCTGTTCGTTAAAATTTTGCAGGAGTGAAAAGCAGATATCTCTGGAAGAGGAAAATGAACTTTTGTTTCAGCAAGCTGTTAGTTTCACTACCACTTTTGTTGTCAGGATAAGGTACTCAGCTGGCATAAATATCAAAGCTTTACTGAAGCATGTGGAGTTGTTGCCATGTGTGCTTGTTTGAGGGTAATTGGAATATTTTAATAAGAGAAATTAGATTATAGGCTGAGGAAGGAAAACATTGATGATGTCTAATCCGCTCATAAATTTGCTGACCAATACAAAAGTAAGAACCCAAACATAGATAAGGTTCAGCTGCTCGGGTCTGAGCTCTGGGCTGTTGGTCTCTCCCTTTCCCTTCCTTCTGCCTGGATCTGTGTAACCCAACTAATCAATTCCTGCTTCCAACCCCCACCCTGGCTGATCTTCCCTGCTTACCTGGCACGTAAGACAGATATTGGGACAAGGTTGGGTGGTGGGAGGAAGGTGGTAGGGTGGTTGGGAACCCTGCTTGAGGACTCTGATCTCTGGGACGGTTGTGGTATTTCTGTATTACCAAAATACCACACCCACCCCTATCTACTTCACTCAGAGTTTTGCTGAGAATTTCCTGTCTAATCTAAAACAATATTTTCAATAATGAATATTACAGGTTCAGTTCATGCTTTGTTCCGGCTATCTCAGATTTAGGTGATTTCAAAAGCTCAGAAAACAGGAAACAGTTTGTCTCTTCACAGATGAGACGAGAACAGGGACACCCAGGTGCCATTTGGTTTGTACTCACATACTTTAGATTTTCTTGTATTACTCACCAGGCAATACCTAAAACAGAAAACTCCTAAAAGCTTGTATTATACACCATGAATTTAAACTCTCTCAGCCAAGGTTAGATTTCTCCGTGAAATACACTGGATTTCACCATTACATTATCCAGTATGTATGACCAGGACCTTCAGGAGAAACACCCCTCGGACAAGTTTCCCTTCACCTAAAGGAGAAAATACCCTGTTTCCCCTTTTCACATGCAACAGGAACTCTATCACCATCCACTGTTTGCACCAAATCTGATTGTGCAGGTCCTGCTCTGTTTACAGAACCCCTAACAAGCAGGTTGCTTGTGTTAAATGCTTGTCTCAGTTTTTCGAAGTTCCACCCCCCATGGCTTTTAAGGTGGTCTTTAGCAAACTGTTGCAGCATTTGATCTTTCCTGAAGCTGATGCATAGTAGGGTATGTGGTAGATCCACTCAATACTGTGCTCTTTGGCCCAGTTTTTCACAATATTTTCTTGAAATGAGTGCCACTGTCTGATTTGATTCTCTCTGAAGTCCAATGTCTCCATATGATTTGTCTCTCCAGAACTAGAATGGTGTTACATGAAGTAGCATGTGGAACTGGATAGGTTTCCAGCTGTACAGTGCTTGCCTCTACCATCGTTAGCACATACTGCTTGCCAGAACGAGAATGAGGTAAAGTGAAGTAATCGATATGCCAAGATTCACTATACTTGTACTTTGACCATCTATCACCACACCATAAGGGCTTGATTCACTTAGCCTGCTTAATAGCAGCACAAATGTCACAGTCATATATGATTTGGGTGATAGTATCCATGGATAAGTGAATTGACCTTCCATGTGCCCATCAGTATGATGCATCCCTGCCTTGATATCCAGATGAATCATGGGCCCACTGAGCTAAGAACAGTTTACCTTGGTGTTTTCAGTCAAAGTCAAGATTACTGTTTGTATCAACTTGAGAAATTTTAGCAGCTTGATCTGCCTGATGGTTGTGTTGCTGTTCCTCAGTAGCTCTGATTTTAGGCATGTGTGCATCTAAGTGCCACACCTTCACTGGGATTCTCTCCAGTCATGCATCCATGTCCTGCCATAGATCAGCACACCAAATAGGCTTTCCTTTCCTCTGCCAGCCAACTCCATAGAGCATTGGCTACCATCCATGAGTTGGTGTAGAGGTAAAGGATAGGCCAATTTTCCCATTCAGCCACATCAAAAGCAAGTTGGACTGCTTTTACCTCAGCGAATTGACTAGATTCACCTTCTCCATCTTTCACTTCAGTAACGTTCCTGGTAGGACTCCAGACTGCTGACTTCCATCTTCACTTGTTCCCAACAAGACAACAGGAACCATCTGTGAACAAACCAGCACAGTTCTTTTCCTGATCAGAAAGATCACCATAGGGAGGAGCTTCTTAAGCATGAATTAGCTTCTCCTCTGGAGGTTTTGTACAGCCTGTGCCTTCTGGCCAGTTGGTCATCACTTCTATCAGACCAGGTTGATCAAGATTACCCATGCATGCTCATTGAGTTATCAAAGCCATCTATTTAGACCAGGGTGCATCACTGGCATGATGCTAGTATTTCTTTCTCTGTTGTGGTATAATTTGCCTCTGAACCTCTGTAGCTACGACCCCAGAAACCAAGTGGACAACCACATGTTACATTTGGAGCTCTCTGCCAAAGAGTCCGACTTGGACCATTGTCACTCACAGCCATATACAGAATGTTTTTAATGTCTGGACCAGATCATACAGGTGCCAAGCCCACTGCGTGGACTACTTCTCGCTTCATCTGATCAAAAGCTGCTTGTTGTTCAGGTACCCACTCAAAATTATTTCTCTTATGAGTCACATCATGCAGAGGTTTGACAATTTGACTGAATTCAGGAATGTGTAGTCTCCGGAATCCCACTGCACCCAAGAAACCTAGTGTCCTCTTTATTTGTGGGAACTGCCATGGTGGGGGCTTTGTTTATCTCATCCTGTGGAATGTGACAGCAACCATCCTGCCACTGCACTCCCAGAAACTGAATTTCTCTGGAAGGTCCTTTGACCTTGTCTCTCTTTATGGCAAGACTTGCATGTAACAGAATGTCAATTATTTTGTTCTCTTTCTCAAAGAGTTCCTCATAAGTTTGGCCCCACACGATGATATCATTGATGAATTGTGTGTGCTCTGGATCTTTACCTTTCTCCAATGCATGGATCACTGAGTGACAGATCATTGAGCTGTGTTTCCTCCCCTGAGGCAAATGGTTGAACTGGTACTTGATTCCTTTCCAGGTGAATGCAAACTTGCTATGGGAATAGAGAAGAAAGCATTAGCAATGTCTATGGTAGCATACCATTTGGCCTCCTTCAATTCCAGCTTGTATTGGAGTTCCAGCATGTCTGGTACAGCTGCACTCATGGATGGAGTCACCTCGTTGAGGGCACGGAAATCCACTGTGAGGTGCCAGTCACCAGTGACCTTGCACACATACACACCTGTTAAAGGTGAATTATCTTTCTCAATGACCTTCTGACTTTCCAGCTGAGGAATCAACTGATGAATGGGCAACACAGAATCACAGTTAGTTCTATACTGCCTGTGGTGCACAGTTTGAGTAGCAATTGGCAGTTTCAGGTCCTCTATGTCATGATGTCCCACAACTGCAGATTCATCTGAAAATTCAGGTCTAATGGACAATTTCAATTTACCATTCTCAGTTTCTATAGATGATCTTCCAAAAGCCCATTCATGACCCTTAGGATCTTTGAAACAACCTTGTCTCAGAAAGTCAATTCCCAGAATGCAAGGCGCATCAGGACCAAATGCAATAGTATGTTTCTTCCTCTCCTTACCAGTTAAACTTATTTCAGCCTGCAACCTAGTTAACTCTTGAGATCCAATAGAATCCAGCAACTCCAGAAATAGTTACAGCCTCTGTCCCTTTGCAATTTGATGGCAATAGAATATACTGAGCACCTATGTCAACTAAAGCCTGTATTTCTGTGTGCAATTCTGGAGCCCCCAGCACAAGAAGGACATGGAACTGTTGGAGAGAGTCCAGAGGAGGGCCACGAAGATGATCAGAGGGCTGCAGCACCTCTGCTATGAGGACAGGCTGAGAGAGTTGGGGCTTTTCAGCCTGGAGAAGAGAAGGCTTCGGGGAGACCTTATAGCAGCCTACCAGTATCTGAGGGGGGCCTACAGGAGGGCTGGGGAGGGGCTGTTCACAAGGTCTTGTAATGACAGGACGAGGGGGAATGGGTTCAAANTTCAATGCAAACTGTTTTGCTAAACACAAGTATGCTGAATGCACTGAGAAGACAAAAAGAAAGTGCTAGTGTTTTAGATGAGTCTTGTGAAAATATATTGGCAGAGATTGTTCTTGTGATATTTCTTCAGTGTAAATTCATAATCCAGGTTAGGCAAATCAAGCTAGCAGTAGTCATCCTTACTTTTAAGCCATAACATGTAGATTTGCTCTGACCAAGGCACATTTTAGCTAGTTAGGCATCATCTGGCAATTAATGTTAAAATCTAATCATGTATGTCACAAAAGAAACACACTGGTACTAGAAACAATGGACACTTTTGTGCATGCAACACAAACCTGTAAATGTTTTAATGCTGTCTAGTCACAGAAATCAGTGTTCTGCTTAACTGAGCCCAAAAACTGTTCTGCACATGCAGGTTGCCCAGGGAGGTTGCGTCTGCTCCCTCCCTGGATGTGTTCAAGGCCAGGCTCGATGAGGTCTTGAGCGACCTGATCTAGTGGGAGGTGTCCCTGCCTATGGTGGGGGGTTGGAACTGGATGATCTTTGAGGTCTCTTCCAACCTAGACCATTCTATGATTCCTGAAGTTTTGAACTGCCAGGCCACCTAACAAATACATTCCAATAGATGTGGTTTTCTCCACTAACCTTTTCCTCGTCCTGGCTAGAGGAAAGGCACCCCTAATGCTGAACATGGTATGTGGAGTGTACACAATGATTGTTGTTATTATTCTGAGAGAATTTACAATTATTAGAATAATTGCAATTGCTGTGAGGAGATGAAAAAGTGACAGCTGCTTTCCTGGGATTACTGTCTCTGTTTCTGCCACTCTGCAGTTCCCACACTCTTTTCAAAATAACTGAAGTAGGTGACCATCCCTCTTGTTCATGTTCTCAACAAATTGGTCACTCAGGATTATCCAAAGTGATGCACATGATTACTGATATCTAGGTGGAATTTGTCTCCTGTGATGGAATTGCCTTGCAGGAGGTGGGCATCTGTCCCTGATGGCGGAAACATGCACCCATTCAGATGATGAAGGGATGGTATCCTTTGCCAGACTGGATATGGAGGTTTTAAGTTCCTCCTTCAGTTCTTTCATTTTGCCTATTATCTCGTAGTCATAGTTTTTATGGCAAAGACTAGAGTAGAATGTGATAAGCTGTCCTCTGTCTGCCTCAGTTGGTCAGTGAATTCACCAACAGTGAGAGGCCTTCCATTATCACCCCTTGATAGAAACCTACTAGCCAAGATGGTAGCCTAGCAGGAAGGAGCAAGTTTAATAAGCTTCTTTATGAGCCCTGTTCCAAGATAAGTGTTATCAGGTTCATGTGTGCCATGATTTCCATAAAGCACTTCCTTCACAGCAAACTCCTTCAGAAGCTTAATTCCTTGCTCAGTTGTGTCCCACTTCCTAGCTGCCCATGGCAAATCAGCTTGGGAGGTGTATCTCATACCCACAGCCATCAGAAGACATGTCCACAAGCTGACCCTACCTAGAGGAGTTATTAGATATTCGTCCACTCCACTCTCCTCTGTCAGTGGCCCTATCTGCTTTGCAGACTTGTCTCCTACCTACAGGGTATTTGCACCAATAGAACAGCGTCTCACCAGCCACTTCAGGATTGGCTCTCCTGATTCCCTTGAATATTCCTTTCTAACTTCCCTGATCTCTCTGAAGGGATCACTGGAACTCTGGATATCATGCTTCTCCTCTTCCTCTTGTTGTCCTGGTTGTTGTGGGCCAAACGCAGCTCTCCTAAGAGCATTCCTAATCTCCTGAAAGCCGTCTTCCTTTTTGGCAGCTAATCTCACATTGCCCTTCTCAATCTTGTATTTCAATATCAGGAAACCAGACAAATCTTTGAGACTAAATCTCTGCTATTCTTCTTCCTCCTTTTGTGCAATAGAGGTCACTGCCTCTAAACTTTCTTTTGAACCACACTTTGATTCAAGTTTCGCTTTTGCCTTAGCAGGAGCAAGAAAGGCTGTAGAGGCTGGAGCAAGAAAAGCTGTAGATGTTCCTTCTACCGGGTCTGAATTTTTGGGGGATTTGAACTGCGGAAGTTGAACTAGAATTTTGGGCAGAATTAGTAATTGGTGTCTGAGGATTTAAACTGGCTGAAGAAATAGCAGAGACATGAACAGCTGGGGCTGGACTCTAGCTGCCTGCCATGTTATTGTCAACAACCCAGATATTGGCAGCCTTCCCAGAATTGTTGGAAGGAGGGGTGGTGGTGGACATGGTGGTCTTCCCCCCCCCCCACCTTATCCCCTCCTGAATGGGTGTTGCTATGAGAAAACTATTCTGCCAAGGTCTCTGGAGCTGATATCTATAGCCTGCATGGCCACTGAGCTGTTTTTAGCTTTGCCAATCTGGTTTCTTAAAGAGGAAGCACATCTTTTCAGACATAATGCAGAAACTAAGAATAAGTCCATAATTAATAGAAATATAATGATATATGATAAATATACCATGGTATTTCTCGCTACATGGATTGGAGACAGAATCACCCTTACTAGAAATATTGAATAACTCACTGGAGTTGTACTCTTTTCTGACTTATTGAAAGCATTAAAAGCAGTACTGGTAACAATTTCAGTAGTATTAAAGCCAACCCAGCCAAGTATATACTCCCGAAAGTCCCAAAACATTCCTTTAAAGGTTCTCCATGTTAAATCACATTTTAAATTACCCATTTTAGCAACAACCCAATGATGTAGGAACCATAGAGTTAACAGATAAAAAACGGTCCAAACAATCCCCATTAGCTTCATTTTAACTTCCAGGCTTAATTAGCAATCAATCAGATGGAATTTGCCCCACATTGGGTGCCAATTAAGGATGTGGTAGTTTGGGAGTTATCTGCCCCCCCTTTCCCCACCCCACTTTTGAAATCACCCAGACTAGACTCAGCCAGCTGGAAGTTAATAAATGAAGCTTTATATTTACACCTTTGCACAATATACAAGCAGATATTTACAGATCTAGATAGTAAGAAAAGGTAATGCAGAAATACCACAACCATCCCAGAGATCAGAGTCCTCAAGCAGGGTTCCCAACCACCCTACCACCTTCCTCCCACCACCCAACCTTGTCCCAATATCTGTCTTACGTGCCAGGTAAGCAGGGAAGATCAGCCAGGGTGGGGGTTGGAAGCAGGAATTGATTAGTTGGGTTACACAGATCCAGGCAGAAGGAAGGGAAAGGGAGAGACCAACAGCCCAGAGCTCAGACCCGAGCAGCTGCACCTTATCTATGTTTGGATTCTTACTTTTGTATTGGTCAGCAAACTTATGAGCGGATTAGACATCATCAATGTTTTCCTTCCTCAGCCTATAATCTAATTTCTCTTATTAAAATATTCCAATTACCCTCAAACAAGCACACCATGTAATACCAGCCTGAAATCAGGCCCTCAGCAGTGTAGTCAAGATGCCTCCTTGCTGTCAAACTCCAGAGTAGCACCTTCCTGAAAGCAGGTCTGACGCCATAACCTGGCCTGTGACAAAGCATCAACCAAATTCATTACTCCAAGTGGTTCTCTTAAAAAGTTTGCTGCTTCAGACAAATTATGAAAAAGCCACTATATTTTATAATTTTTCTCTCTCTGTATTTTTACTTAAACTAAACCATATTAATTTTGAGCTATCAGGTCTTCCAAAAGCCTGCAGAAATTAATGAGCTAAAACTGACAGCATGAAATACTGTGTGCCAAATAAAAAGAGAATCAGCATTTTTCCTAGGATTGCCAGCACCTTAGAACTTTGCAGCAAACCAAATATTGTGAAAGCAATGCAATAAAAGTAAACTCTTTTTCCAGTAGTAGATGGATTGCAAATGTGGTAAGTCCATCCAGGTAATTAATCCTGCATCTCAGCTGAATCCCAGTAAACTGGTTGTGGATCATTGTATGTGCCAAGCAGCATGAAGATAACTTGTGAAATTTAAGAATCCTTTATTGTTCAGGCTTCTCTTTCTGTTTCTTCTTAATTCAGCTAATTTTAAAAATGTACAGCTCTTAATAAGGTCATATTCAACCTTAACTGAAAACTCTGAAGCATTAGTGGTCTTAGTTTTAATTAGCTAAGGGTGATGTTTGTGTTCCCAGGATATTTTCTCTGAACATATGCTATGCTATGGGTCATGTTTTGTGGAACAGACCTAGTCTGGATATCCTGCATGCTGTGCATGCTATTTGCATAGGCTGTAAATCCTCAATATTTTTTAAGCTAGGAATTTTTGAATATTTACTTTCTTTCAGTTAGGGTCGTATAGGTAAATTCTTTCACTCAAACAGATGCAGCTCAAGGGTCCAACTCTGCAAATTTTCACTCAAAAAGGAAAAAAAAAAGCAAAATAAAAAATAGCGTTGAAGTACAGTTACAAACTTTACATTTTTATTGCTCTTATGAGGACAGTGTATAAGTGTATAAGATGGTTGTGTGTATGATGTGTGCATGTGGTCCTTGACCACAGAACTTAACATGAGAAAGAAAAGTGTTGACACTTGCTAAAGAAATAGGTTCCTCCCAGCCACCCACCCACAAATTCAGTGAGCATAGCAATCATCTCCCAATGTACCATTTTTTCCCCTCCAGATGTATGTGAGTGCTCTCATTCTTTATTTGGCTCTTAAATAGAATCAGAATCAGTCAGGGTTGGAAGAGACCACAAGGATCATCTAGTTCCAACCCCTCTACCATAGACAGGGACACACTACCCTAGATTAGGCTGGACAGTCTCATCTAGCCTGGCCTTAAACACCTCCAGGGATAGGGCCTCAACCACCTCCCTGGGCAACCCATTCCAGGGTCTCACTACTCTCATGGTGAAGAACTTCCTCCTCACAACCAATCTGAATCTCCCCACCTCCAGCTTTGCTCCATTCTTCCTAGTCCTGTCACTACCTGATAACCTAAAAAGTCCCTCCACAGTTTTTTTGGTAGGTCCCCTTCAGATACTGGAAGACCACAATAAGGTAACCCCAGAGCTTCCTCTTCTCCAGACCAAACAGTCCCAACTCTTTCAGTCTGTCCTCATAGGAGAGGTGCTCCAGCCCTCTGATCATCGTTGTGGCCCTTCTCTGGACACACTCCAGCATGGACACATCCCTGTTGTAATAGGGGCTCCAGAACAGGGACTCCAAGTGGAGTCTCACCAGGGCAGAGTAGAGGGAGAGAATTGCCTCCCT
>VWZI01007817.1:25693-37128 GCA_013396835.1 Psilopogon haemacephalus
AGCTGCACGTTGCTGCTGGGAGCACAGGGTCCTTCCCAGAGCTCCTTACTTGGCTCCTTGGGAGGCAAAGGAGAGAAGGGAGGAAAAAAAAAAAAAAAAGGATCTATTTTTATCAGGAAGCATCCAAGCAGCCTCTCCTGAATTAAACCCAGGCCTCCTGCAATCTGTTCCGTATCAAATACTTCAAAAGATGGAACACAGGAGGGGAGGGGAAGGGGGAAGGGAGGGAAATGTTGTCGTCGAGGTGGCCAACCTGCTCCACAGTGAGGAGGGGGGAGGAATGGGGATTATTCTGCTCCCAGCTTCAATGGAATAAGAGGAGGGGAGCTCTGCCAGGCCCTGCTGCTGCCCTCCTCTCCAGGCTGGAGCTGCATGGCAAAGGTGCCCCTACCTATGTGGGGGCTGTGAGGTGATGATTTTTTTTTTTTTTCAGGGCTCTAAACCCCTTTGCTAATTCTGGAGTGTAGGGCAGAGGAGATTTACTGGCTCAGAGCACCTCGGCTCCAACCTTGAGCTCAGTGGCCAGAGGATTCTGCTGCCTCTCCAGTCGGGCTGGAGGAAAATAAGCTGGCACCAGGGAGGTGGGGAGGAGGTGCAGTGGTGAGAAATGGTGGCAGTGTGCCCCATGTGTTTGCAGCACACAGGCATGGGGTCATGGAACCAGTCAGGGTTGGAAGGGACCACAAGCATCAGCCAGTTCCAACCCCCCTGCCATGCCCAGGGACACCCTACCCTAGAGCAGGCTGCCCACAGCCTCTGCCAGCCTGGCCCCAAACACCTTCAGGGATGTGGCCCCAAACAACCTCCCTGAGCAACCCATTCCAGGCTCTCACCACTCTCATGGTGCAGAACTTCCTCCTCATATCCAACCTGAATCTCTCCACCTCCAGCTTTGCTCCATTCCCCCCAGTCCTGTCACTCCATGATAGCCTTGAAAGTCCCTCCCCAGATTTTTTTGTAGCCCACTTCAGATCCTGGAAGGCCACAAGAAGGTCCCCTTGGAGCCTCCTCTTCTCCAGCCTGCACAGCCCCAACTCTTTCAGCCTGTCCTCATAGGAGAGTTGCATCCTGCTGCTGGAACCAGCAGTGCTGTGCTGGGCTCCAGGGGCTTGCCAGGCTCCTTGGGGCTCCCACCCAGAAAGGGGAAGGAGGAAGAGATGTTGCCTGCTGGGTGCAAGGAGAAGCTGCCCTCGGGGTGAGGAGAGGAGAGGAGCTGCAGGGGGAACTTTGCATTTTCTAACTCAGTCTGGGGTTTTCTCTCAACTTCCCCTTTGTGTTTTCCCTTGGCAGGGGGATGGGGGCTTTGATCTGCTCTGGCTGCTGCTGCAGCTTGAGGTGTTTCTGAGCAGGCACTGGGCCAGGCTGGTCCTTGGGCAGGGCTGCTGGGTGCAGTGATGGCAAAAGGAGAGGGTGAGTGGTCTGAGGGCACCTTGTGCCCCTCAGCTGGGAGGTGTGAGCATGTCACTGGGCATGGTGAAGGCAAAAGGAGAGGTTGAGTGGTCTGAGGGCACCTTGTGTCCCTCAGCTGGGAGGTGTGAGCAGGTCTTAGGGTGTTAATGGGGCTGAAGCTCGTGGGTAACAGACCCACAAGCCCTGAGTGGGGGTGGCCTGAGGAGCAGCAGGGGAGCAGAGCAGGGTGGTGGCTTGCAGCAGCAGCACACACCACGGAGTGCCCCACAGCTGTGTCCCAGGCCCATCTGAGGCTACCTGGAGCCACTCAGTGCTTTCTGCCATGACCCAGAGACTGAGAGCTGCCAGTGGCTGCTCCTGGCAGGCAGCAGCCTGGAGCCCTTTTTGTCCTGGCTGCTCTTGGGAGCAGCAGCAGGGTGGGAAAAGCCTCTCGGGCAGCAGCTCTGCTGCAGCAGCCCAGCACTGGGCAACGAGACGTGTCCTGCCTGCAGATCCCTGGGCACGGCCAGCAGCTGAGCTCTTGGCATGCCACGGTGGGCTTGGCACAGTGAGGTCCAGCCAGGCTGCAGACAACAGTCCCTGGGAGGGCAGGAGCCTTGTGAGCTACAGCCCCTACCAGGCACTGGGCATGGCTGTGCCTGGCTGTGCTGAGTGCTGCCACCCAGTGCCTTGTGCTCTTAAGTCCCCTTCACTGTGACCCAGGAGCCTGCTCTGGGGTCCAACTGCTTGTTCTGGCACTGAGGTTGGCTCCAGGACCCTGATTGTGTCAGCAGCTGTGTGGGCAGCAGGAGCAGGGCAGGGATTGTGCCCCTGTACTGGGCGCCGGTGAGGACNTGAAGGCAAAAGGAGAGTTTGAGTGGTCTGAGGGCGCCTTGTGTCCCTCAGCTGGGAGGTGTGAGCAGGTCTTAGGGTGTTAATGGGGCTGAAGCTCGTGGGTAACAGACCCACAAGCCCTGAGTGGGGGTGGCCTGAGGAGCAGCAGGGGAGCAGAGCAGGGTGGTGGCTTGCAGCAGCAGCACACACCACGGAGTGCCCCACAGCTGTGTCCCAGGCCCATCTGAGGCTACCTGGAGCCACTCAGTGCTTTCTGCCATGACCCAGAGACTGAGAGCTGCCAGTGGCTGCTCCTGGCAGGCAGCAGCCTGGAGCCCTTTTTGTCCTGGCTGCTCTTGGGAGCAGCAGCAGGGTGGGAAAAGCCTCTCGGGCAGCAGCTCTGCTGCAGCAGCCCAGCACTGGGCAACGAGACGTGTCCTGCCTGCAGATCCCTGGGCACGGCCAGCAGCTGAGCTCTTGGCATGCCACGGTGGGCTTGGCACAGTGAGGTCCAGCCAGGCTGCAGACAACAGTCCCTGGGAGGGCAGGAGCCTTGTGAGCTACAGCCCCTACCAGGCACTGGGCATGGCTGTGCCTGGCTGTGCTGAGTGCTGCCACCCAGTGCCTTGTGCTCTTAAGTCCCCTTCACTGTGACCCAGGAGCCTGCTCTGGGGTCCAACTGCTTGTTCTGGCACTGAGGTTGGCTCCAGGACCCTGATTGTGTCAGCAGCTGTGTGGGCAGCAGGAGCAGGGCAGGGATTGTGCCCCTGTACTGGGCGCCGGTGAGGACACAGCTCTAATCTTGGAGTCTGTTTTGGGCTCCATGCTGCAAGGAGGACATTGAGGGGCTGGAGCAGGTCCAGAGAAGGGCAACGAAGCTGGGGAAGGGTCTGGAGAACAGGGCTGGGGAGGAGCAGCTGAGGGAGCTGGGGGTGTGTAGTGTAGAGAAGAGGAGGCTGAGGGGAGACCTTCTGGATCTCTACAGCTCCCTGAAAGGAGGCTGGAGTCAGGTGGAGGTTGGACTCCTCTCAAGAAACAAGCACCAGGACAAGAGGAAGTGGTCTGAAGTGGCACCAGAGGAGGTTTAGGTTGGCCATGGGGAACAATTTCTTCCCCTTGAGGGTTGTCAAGGCAGTGGTGGAGTCCCCATCCCTGAATGGGTTTCAAAGCTGTGGAGCTGGGGTGCTGAGGGCCACGGGTTGGAGGTGCCCTGACAGTGCTGGGTTAATTGGGTTGGACCTGATGATCTTCAAGGTCTTTTCCAACCTAGACAATTCCATGCTTCCCCAGGCTCTCTCCCCTCCAGCACGTCGTGGGGAGAGGGACAGATGGAGAGAGAGAGGGAGGATGAAGAGAAAGTTCTCAGCTCACTGCAGGCTGGGCTGGGCTGATCAGGGCAGCTCCCTGAGGGGACACAGAAGGTCACCAGCACACAGCTTTTATGCAGAGAGGAGCAGAGGGTGACACATTCATCATCATGAGGCACTGAGCCCCTGTGGTGGGAAGGGGTCCTGGCTCCTGGCCCCTCGTTTCCCATGGGGCAGAGCTCATTGCCCTTGCTGTGATGCCACCTGCCAAGGAGCAATGAGGCAACGCAGGCTTCATTTGCCCACCTTGGGGGAGGGGAAACTAGCAACAGGGTACAGAGGGTGTGCAAAGGGTCTGGGGGAGGGGGGCGTCAGTGATGCTGGTGGCTGGGGGGGTGGCAGTTCCTGTGGTCAGAGCAGCCCAGTCCCCTTCCAGCATCACATGCCCAGGCAGGGACTTGGCAAGAGGCAGACGATGCTTCTGCACCTTCAGACTTCCTCTGTGAGTTTCTCAACCACTTCTTACGAAAGGCCTGGGGACAGCAGGCACTGGAGCAGCTCTGGAGGTGCCCCAGCAGCTGTGGGCAAGGGCTGCTGCTCAAGCTCTGGGTGTCCACCCAGGAAACAGAGAGCCAGGCACAAGGCCTTGGCTCAGCCTAGGCGATGTGCTCAGAGGTGACACAAGCTTAGTTTCCAGCCTTCTGCTCCTGTCTCAGGGGACAAACTTGCTTTGGTGGCAAGTTCTCCCTGAGAAGGGGAAGCCCAAGAGGAAGGTTTCAGCTGCAAGCACCCAGCTCGTGCTGGGGGTGCAGCAGACTCATGCACTGGGTTAGAAGACCTGAACTGGAGAGCCTGGGGGAGCTCTGCTGCTGGTGGCTGTGGCCATGGAGATGGAGCACAGGCAGTGAGAACATCTAGGGAGGGACTTTTTAGGCTATTAGGTAGTGACAGGACTAGGGGGGAATGGAGCAAAGCTGGAGGTGGGGAGATTCAGACTGGAGGTGAGGAGGAAGCTCTGCACCATGAGAGTGCTAAGAGCCTGGAATGGGTTGCCCAGGGAGGTGTTTGGGGCCAGATCCTTGGAGGTATTTGCAGCCAGGCTGGCAGAGGCTGTGGGCAGCCTGATCTAGGGCAGTATGTCCCTGCCCATGGCAGGGAGGTTGGAACTAGATGATGCTTTAGCGGGGGGGGTTGGGCTGGCTGATCTCCAGAGGTCCCTTCCAGCCATCAGCCATCTGGGATTCAGGGATTCTGAGGTGCAGTGTGGCCAGCTGGAGAAGGGAACCTCATTACTGAGGTGCTTTGAAGGGGACAGCTCTGCTCCGTGGGTGACAAGCAGGGATGGCATCTGCCTGGCTGGCCCCAGCTTGGTGCTGCTGGAAGGAAGCAGGGCTGGGATGCGAGGCAGAAATGGGGCAGGTGGAGGACACAAAGCTCAGTGTCACAAACTGCTGTTTTCTGGGGTGCCAGGGGCTTTGTGCCCTGCTTTGCTCCTGTCTGGGGCAGCGAGCAGGGCGTGTGGGCAGCAGGATGTGTGCACGGAGCACAAGATGTGGGCATCTGACAAAGCCTTGACCAGCATCACTGCCCAGACCCACAGGCAGAGGTCTGTGCCCGCTGCCACAACCACAGTCTGGTGCTGGCTAACCAGAGCTGTGTGCTCAACCTGTGCCACGGCCAGGGAGGGCACAGGGTGAGGACGTGCCTGGGTGTGTGGCCAGGTGAGGCTGACTCTGTTGGGTTATTTTACTCCAGGTGTGGGTGCCCAGAGGGATTGGAACTTCAGCCTGCAGCAGCCCCAGGAGCAGGTGCTGGCCGCAGCAGGGCAGAATATCACCCTGAGCTGCACCACGTCTGGAGATGGCCCCACTGGCCCCGTGGAGTGGCTGAAGGGCTGGGGCAGTGACAACAAGACCATCTACGACCAGACGAGCCCCAGCCCCCGCGTGACGAGGGTGGTGAGCCAATCCAACACGGACTTCAGCATCCTCATCAGGGATGTTCAGCCCGAGGATGCTGGCACCTATTACTGTGTGAAGCTCAAGAGGACTGTGGGCCAAGGTGGTGCTCTTCAGATCTTCCAGCACGGAAAGGGCACAGTGGTGTCTGTGCATGGTGAGTGAGGCTGCCAGAACAGCTCCTGGTGGGAACCAGATGCCAGCAGGAACAGTTCAGCCTGACGTGGGCTGCGCTCTGGGTGAGGGAGGATGGGGAAGGGGATCAGAAGAAGGTCTCCTGGGCACATACATTGCCCCGTGAGCTCCCCCACTGCCTGCAGCCCTAGGGCCGGGTTGGAGCTGGCAGAGCCTGGCCTGACATCTCCGTGCCTGTGTTCACAGCCAAACCCAGCATCCCGGTGGTGTCCGGGCCCGAGTGGAGAGCAGGGGCAGGGCAATCGGCGACGTTCACCTGTGAGAGCGGAGGGTTCTTCCCCAAAAACATCAGCGTGAGGTGGCTCAAGAACCAGGCTCCCATCTCGGCTCAGCAGCCGCAGCTCAGCTCCGGGCAGAGCAACTCCTCCTACAGCCTGCGGAGCAGAGTGACGCTGCTGCTGCAGCAGGAGGACGTCCGCTCGCAGCTGGCCTGCGAGGTGCAGCACCCCACGTTGGACATGCCGCTGAGGGGCACCTACCAGCTGAAGGAAGCGCTGCGAGGTGAGGGCTGGGGGCGGCGGGACGGGGAGAGGGCAGGCTGCGGGCGGCGGAGCCGGGGCACAGCGGCAGCCGCTTCTCTCCCCAGTCTCGCCCAGAGTCCGCCTGCTCCCCGAGCCCGGCTCCGTCGATGTCAACCGCACCCTGACCTTGAGCTGCCTGGTGGAGGGCTTCTACCCGCGGGAGGTGGCCGTGAGCTGGCTGGAGAACGGCAGGGAGGTGAAGGTGGAGAACACGTCCCGGGCGGAGGAGACGGCGCAGGGCTTGTACCGGCTGAGCAGCCTGCTGGAGGTGCAGGCGACGGAGGAGAAGAACGGCTCGGTGCTGGCCTGCCAGGTGCTGCACGACGGCCAGGAGCCTGTCAGCAGGATGCTCACCCTCTGGATCGCTGTCCCGGCCAAGGAGGGG
The DNA here is from genome assembly GCA_013396835.1 of Psilopogon haemacephalus. Lineage (NCBI taxonomy): Eukaryota > Metazoa > Chordata > Aves > Piciformes > Megalaimidae > Psilopogon > Psilopogon haemacephalus. Next base: position 32,283 of record VWZI01007817.1, read on the forward strand.
CTGAGCGACTGGACCCTGGCCGATAATGGTGCGTGAGAGCTGCTGCCCTGGGGGACCCTGCCTGGGGAGGGCTGTAGGTTGTGTCCCCCTCCTCGCCCCGGCAAAGCTCCGAGTTCCACTTCTTCGAGGCTACAAAATCTTGTGCCTCTTGTGGCTTTCCAGGATCTGAAGTGGGTTACAAAAAAAAGCTGGGGAGGGACTTTCTAGGCTATCAGGGAGTGGCAGGACTAGGGGGGAGGAATGGAGCAAAGCTGGAGGTGGGGAGATTCAGACTGGAGGTGAGGAGGAAGTTGTTGAGCATGAGAGTGATGAGAGGCTGGAATGGGTTGCCCAGGGAGGTGTTAGGGGCCAGATCCCTGGAGGTGTTTTTGGCCAGGCTGGCAGAGGCTGTGGGCAGCCTGCTCTAGGGTAGGGTGTCCCTGGGCATGGCAGGAGGGTTGGAACTGGCTGCTCCTTGTGGTCCCTTCCAACCCCGACTGATTCTAGGATTTATGAGGAGCAGCTGAGGGAGCTGGGGGTGGTTAGTTTGAGGAAGAGGAGGCTGAGGGGAGACCTCATTGCTGCCTGCAGCTACCTGAAGGGATGTTGTGGGGAGGCTGCTGCTGGGCTCTGCTCGCAGGGAATTGGAGACAGAACAAGGGGGGATGGCTTCAAACTGAGGCTGGGCAGGTTTAGATTGGACATTAGGAAAGAGAGTGGTCTGGGGCTGGAATGAGCTGCCCTGGGAGGTGGTGGAGTCACCCAGCCTGGATGTGTTTAAGGGTGGTTTGGATGTGGTGCTTGGGGAGATGGTTGGAGGTGAATCTTGTAGAGCAGGGTTCTAGGTTGGGCTTGGTGATCCTGAGGGGCTTTGCCAACCTGCATGTGGCTGTGATTGTCTGGAGCACAAATGTTATGAGGAAGAGCTGCGGGGGCTGGGGGTGTAGAAAGGGAAGCTGAGGGGAGAGCTTCTGACTCTTTACAGCTTCCTGAGCAGAGGCTGGAGCCAGTCTGGGGTTGGTCTCTTCTCCCTACTATCAGGTGATAGCATGAAAGGAAATGGCCTGAAACTGCACCAGGGAGGGTTAGGTTGGGGATTAGGGAACATTTCCTTGCTGCAGGATTGGTGCAGGCACTGACACAGGCTGCCCAGGGAGGTGGTGGAGTGCCCACCCCTGGAGGTGCTCAAGAAAGCTGTGGCCATGGCAGCTGAGGCCATGGCTCAGTGGACCATGGTGGTGTTGGGTTGCTGGTTGGGCTGGGTGACCTTGGAGGCCTTTTCCAACCCAACCAATTCTCTGATTCTGTGAATCTCCATCCTGGGGGAGGCTGGAGGAGGGGTGTGATGCTGGCAGGTACTGAGCTCTGGTCCTGCTTCAGGTGTCACCAGGCCAACCCCAGCTGTAAGGCTGCAGGGACTGAGTTGGTGCTAACACTTTTGGGTCCATGGTGACCTCTTTCCTTCACGTTTCAGGCAATCTGCTCACCATCTATATCGTGGTGGGGGTGGTCTGCACTGTGCTGGCCCTGCTGGTGGCTGCCATCCTGTACCTCATCCACACAAAACAAAGCAAGGGTAAGGAGCTCAACCAAGGTTGCACTTGATGACCTTAGAGGTCTTTTCCATCCTTAATGATTCCATGATAATCCTTTCCCTTGAGCATCAGTGTTTGGGTGATGGGTTCATGGCTCTGTTGCTGCATCTCCTGCCCCAGGAGCAGGATGGAGCAGAGCTGCCAGGGTTGCTTGCAGGCTCAGGGGAAGCTCTGCCTGGTTATTGCTTTTGAGCAGGGTCTGTTGTGGCAGGACAAGGGGGGTGGGGTGGTTTGAACTCAGAGTGGAGAGAAGGGAGAAATGTTTGACCCTGAGGGTGGGGAGAGCCTGCCTGGAGAGGTGGGAGCTGCCCCAGCCCTGGCACCACTGTAGCTCAGGTTGGCTGTGAGCAACCTGCTCTAGCTGCAGATGTCCCTGGAGACTGCTGGAGGTTGGAGTGGATGAGCTTGAATGGTCTCTTCCCACCCAAACCAGTCTGGGATTCCATGATGAACCTGCAGATGCTTGGCCCTGGAGCAGACTCTGGCTTGGGGGCTCCTGGGCCTGGGGAAGGACAGGATGGGGTGTGAAAGGTTCCATTAGTTCCTGATCTATTCCTTTCCTAAACTGTTTCTCTTCCAGCAGGTAAAAGCTCCCCATCTGCCAGGTAAGTGCTGCTCTCCTCCAGTCACTGGGTAACAGTGGGTACGTGGAGCTGGACACCTCCAGCCTGCAAGCGAGATCGCTTGGGGTGGGGATGGAGCTGGATCCCCCCAAGAGCTTGCTATGAAAGGGAAGGGCAGGAGCATGGCCTCTGCCAGCCTCCCCAGCTGGGGTCCTGCCCCCGTAGTGATCTCCCACCCAAACCCTGGGGCGTTGGTGAGGCCAAATGAGTGGGTGGGAGCAGGCAGAGATGCAGCTGGAGCAGCTGCGAGAGCGCTCACCGGTGAGGACTTCTGCTGGGTGCTGCTGCCAGGACCTTGCTTTGCAGCTTCCCCAGCTGTGCTCCGTCACTAGGGAAGAGGCAAGAGGACCCTTGGGGCATCTGACCTGCTATGTTCCCCCCTCCCCCGCAGGTTACATGAGCCGGAGAAGAGCAGCGAGGCCACTACCCAGGTGCGTGGCTCAGCAGGGCACACTTGGGCACCTCCAGCGCCTGCAGGCTGGAGAAGAGGAAGCTCCCAGGGGACCTTCTGGTGGCTTTCCAGGATCTGAAGGGGGCTACAAAAAAGCTGGGGAGGGACTTTTGAGGCTCTCAGGGAGTGACAGGACTAGGGGGAATGGAGCAAAACTGGAGGTGAGGAGATTCAGAGTGGATGTGAGGAGGAAGTTCTGCACCATGGGAGTGGTGAGAGCCTGGAATGGGTTGCCCAGGGAGGTGATTTTAGGGCCCCATCCCTGGAGGTGTTTGGGGCCAGGCTGGCAGAGGCTGTGGGCAGCCTGCTCTAGGGTAGGGTGTCCCTGGGCATGGCAGGGGGGTTGGAACTGGCTGATCCTTGTGGTCCCTTTCAACCCTGACTGATCCTCAGATTCTCATCCTGTGGTGATGCCCTGGGAAGCAGCTCAGTGTCTCCACCCTGTGGCCGCAGAGCGCAGCGAAGCTGCCCCAGAGCTCGGGGAGCTGCTTCCCAGCATCTTTTGCTGCCTTGGTCCTCTCTTTCTTTCCTCCTCCTCCTCCTCCTTCTTCCAGGAAGGTCTGGGGAACCAGCTGTGCTCTCACTAGCCAGGCTCTTTGGGGGAGTTATTTTGCATTTCATGAGGCAGTGATGAGCAGAGTCGTGATCAGCAGCAATCTGCCCATCCCACCCAGCCTCTGCCAGCTCCTGCGTGGGCAGTGCTGGCCAGGCTGGTCCCTGCCCATCGCAGCTAGGACAGGGTGGTGGAGTGGCTGCAGTGGTGGCTCTTGAATGGTGGTGGTGGTGGTGGTTGTGGGTCTGAAGCCTGGAAGTGGCAGTGGTGGCTGGTGATTTGAAGGTGTAGCATGGGGTGAAGCACAAGGTGTTGGTTTGTAGCTGGCTGAAGGTGAGCCAGTTGTGTGCCCAGGTGGCCAAGAAGGCCACCAGCATCCTGGCTTGGGTCAGCAATTCGTGTGGCCAGCAGGACCGAGGCAGGGATTGTGCCCCCTGTACAGGGCCCTGGCGAAGCCACACCTTGAATATTTGTTTTGGTTTTGGTGCCCTCACTCCAAGGAGGACACTGAGAGGCTTGGAGCAGATCCAGAGAAGGGGAAGGGTCTAGAGCTAAAGTCTTACGAGGAGGAGCTGAAGGGACCACTGGAGGTCCCTTCCAACCCAACCCATTCCGTGGCTCACGGAGGGGCTCAGGCAGCTCCCTGAGGCACAGCTCTCTTGGTGTCCCGTGCAGGAATCCGACCCCAACAACCTGACCTACGCGGACCTGAACTTCGAGAAGGAGAGGAAGAGCATCCGGAGGATGGTGGAGATGAGCCAGCAGTCAGAGTATGCCTCCATCCAGACCAGCCAGGCCCCCAGCACCGACGACAACCTCACCTACGCCGACCTGGACATGGTGCACCTCAACAAGGCGCCCAAGCGCCCTGCCCCGCGCCCCGAGGAGGCCACCTCCGAGTACGCCAGCGTCCAGATCCCCAGGAAGTGAGGGGGCTGCAGGGACCACCGCCCCCCANGGAAGCAGAGAGAGGGATGTGGAGCCGAGTTGCGGCGCCCCCGCCTGTTGGCCACGGTGCTGCGAGGCTCAATTCCATCCTCAGCCAGACCTGAGCTGGGGGTCGCTTTGGTCCCCCGGGGGCTGCCAGCTCCATCCCTCTGAGATCCCCCTCCCCGTGGCAACGGAGGGGGTCGTCCAGCCTGCCTGTGCCAGGCTTGCTGGGTGAAGCAGCGCTGCAGCAGCTCCTCGGGAAGCTCCAGCCGGGCTGAGGGGACAAGGACAGCACCTCCGTGCCAGCCCCCACGGGGATGCTGCTGCCCGCAGCCGCCGCGACCCCACGGCGGACCAGCAGGGGTCCCCCACGCTGCCTTCTTCGGGGCTCTTTTTTTTTTTGCCGTCTGGAAAACAGAACTCTGGCTTTAAAGGCAGGACCGAGGCGTCTGCCTCTCCTTCCCAAGTGTCCCTTCCGCGGGACCTGTGGTCTCGCACCAAGGCCAAGGAGCCTGGGAGGCTGCTGAGGGTGGAGGCTTGGTGAGGCTGGGAGGCTGCCGAGGGCGGAGGCTTGGTGGGACTGGGAGGCTGCTGAGGGTGGAGGCTTGGTGGGGCTGGGAAGATGGTGAAGGTGGGAGGTTTGGTGAAGCTGGTGAGGGTAGGAGGCTTGGTGAGGCTGGAAAACTGGGGAAGGTGGGAGGCTTGGTGGGGCTGG
>VWZI01007817.1:52008-71574 GCA_013396835.1 Psilopogon haemacephalus
ACCGGGACCCGGCCCCCGGCCCCCCCTACGCGGCGGCACCATGGAGACGGCGGCGGACGGCGGCCGCCGAGGGACACAAAGAACGACGAGGCGGCGGCGGGCGGCGCGGAGAGGCCCCATGGCGGTAGTAGAGGCGACAGGGCCCGGTCCCGGTGGCGGCGGCGATGGTAAAGGGACTCCCCGCTACAGCCTGCTGGCCGAGATAGGCCGCGGGGCTTACGGCGTGGTGTACGAAGCGGTGTCGGGCCGTAGCGGCGCCCGTTTGGCGGTGAAGAGGATCCGTTGCGACGCCCCCGAGAACGTAGAGCTGGCGCTGGCCGAGTTCTGGGCCCTGACCAGCCTCCGGCGGCAGCATCCCAACGTGGTGCGCTTCGAGGAGTGCGTCCTGCAGCGGCACGGCCTGGGGCAGCGCATGAGCCACGGCAACAAGCGCAGCCAGCTCTACCTGCGCCTCGTCGAGACCTCCCTCAAAGGTACCTGCCCCCCAGGGGACACCCCTCTGCCCTCCCTGTGCTCGGGGCCCTGCCTCCCCAGCACCTCCTTCTGGGTGCCCTCCACCACCAGCACCCTCCTAGGCACCCCACTTGTCGTTCTCCCTGGGTGCCCTCCACCCCCACCACCCTCCTAGGCACCCCACTTGTCGTCCTTCCTGGGTGCCTGCCCAGCACCCTCCTAGGCACCCCACTTGTCGTTCTCCCTGGGTGCCTGCCCAGCACCCTCCTAGGCACCCCACTTGTCATCCTTCCTGGGTGCCTGCCCAGCACCCTCCTAGGCACCCCACTTGTCGTCCTTCCTGGGTGCCTGCCCAGCACCCTCCTAGGCACCCCACTTGTCGTTCTCCCTGGGTGCCTGCCCAGCACCCTCCCATGCCCCCCCCTTGCCGTCCTTCCTTNTCCTAGGCACCCCACTTGTCGTTCTCCCTGGGTGCCTGCCCAGCACCCTCCTAGGCACCCCACTTGTCGTCCTCCCTGGGTGCCTGCCCACCCCCGGCACCCAACATCATGCTCCCTGCGTTCCTTTCTGCCTCCTGGGTCCCCCAGCATCAGCCTCCTTGGTTGTCCCTCTGCTCCTAGGGCCTTCTGCCTGCCCCAAACCAGCCCAGTGTCAGCCCACTCCCAGGCTATCCAGCCCTGAGCACCCTGAGTGCCTGCTGTCATCAATGCCCCCACAGCAGGTAACCTTTGGGATGCCCAGAGCAGGGCACCCTGGCATCACCCAGAGCAGGGCACCCTGGCATCACCCCTGCTTCCCTTGGAGTGCCCTAACCTCTAGCTCTTGGATACCCTCTCCAGACATCCCCACCCTGGGCAGCTTCCCAACCCCTTAGCATCTCCCTGTTGCTCAGATCCCTCTCTGGCACCACCTGCTCCTCAGGAAGCCCCAAAGCTCCCTCACACCACTGCCTCCTCCACCTCCACTCACCACTTTGCCCCCAGGCACCCCTGACTGCACTCCAGGTCACCCCAGGCTCCTCTGCCACCTTTGCCAGCCCTGAGCCCCCTCTGCTTTGCTGTGGCACCTGCCCCAGGCACCCACACCCACCCCTCTGCTTCCATCACCCCCAGCGATCCTGTCCCTTCAGGGCTCCTCACGGGTCTGTCTGCATCCCTCTTTGCTGCCACCCACCCTGAGCACCCCCTGGGCCCCCTGCCCCTCCGTGTCCTGTCTGTGTGCTCCCTCCCTTCGCTCCCCTTCTGCATGCTGCTCCCAGGGACACCCCTCCCTAAGCCACCACCCTGTGCCCTGCCCGTGGGGTCCCTGCCTGTGCCGTGCAGCTCTGCAGCATCCCAGCCCTGTGCTTCTCCTGAGAGACTCTTTTTGGTCACCTCAAGGCTCAGACTCAGCCCTGGGGACCATCTCTGCTTGCTGTCCTCAGCCTTCCCCTGCCAGCATTTTGCTCCTCCATACAACCCCCATCCTGGGGTTCCCTCTCCTCCCCTCAGCAGCTTTGGGGACTGCTCTTTGTGCCCTCCTGTCCCTGCTCCCCACCCAGTGCCTGTTCCCTGGGGACAGTCCTGGAAGCAGCAGTGGCTGTAGCCCTGGGCTGGCACCCCCCCTCCATCTCCCCCTGGGGTCCCTCAGCGGCATCAGGGCGCTGTCAGGGGTCACCTCCTGTCACAGTCGATGACTCTGGTGGTGACATCTCCAAAACGTTCCCTCCCTCTGCTCCCTTGGCTGCTTGTCAGACCCAGCTCTGCCAGCCTGCAGCCAAGATGTGGAAAAATACCAGAGCCCTGTATCCTTGGTGCCCCCGTGCCCACCCCCTCCCCACGCCTGCTGCACCCAGAGCCAGCTCACCCCACCCCTCTTTCCCCAGAGAGGTGTCCCAGGACTCCTCCATGCTCTTTGGGGGTTGGAGTGGGGGCTCAGTCTCTCTCCTCTTGCCCTGCCAGCTGAGTCCCTGCCCAGAGCAAGCAGCCCCCAAACCCTGGGCCAGGCACAGATTGATGCCAGGCTGCTGAGCCCCATCCTCTGGGTGAACCTCTGGCTGTCAGACCCTGCCTGACCCCTCCATGCTTCTGGGGGGAGAAACATGTCCAGACTTGCTTCTCTCTCCTCCTGCTCTTCCTTCACACCACCACTCCAGGGAGTCTCCCCAAGAAGGGCTGTGCCCTTATTTCTGTCTCTCTGAGTGCTTCCTTTTGGGCACGACAGCTCTTGCCCTTGGGTGTGTGTCCAGCTGTAGCCAGCCAAGCTCTGGCTGGAAAGTGCTGGGGGGTGGGGGTGCCCTAACCCCCTTCTGTGGTGCAGGGGTGGGGTCAGTGGTGCCCTAACCCCTTTCTGTGTTGCTGGGGGTGTTGGTGGTGCCCTAACCCCCTTCTGGAGTGAGGGATGTGCCCTAACCCCCTTGTGTGGTGTTGGGGGGGTTGGTGGTGCCCTAACCCCCTTGTGTGGTGTTGGGGGGGTTGGTGGTGCCCTAACCCCCTTGTGTGGTGTTGGGGGGGTTGGTGGTGCCCTAACCCCCTTCTGTGGTGCAGGGTGGGGTCGGTGATGCCCTACTCCCCTTCTGGGGTGAGGGATGTGCCCTAACACCCCTCTGTGGTGTTGGTGGTGCCCTAACCCCCTTCTGTGGTGCTGGGGGGGTCGGTGGTGCCCTAACCCCCTTCTGTGCTGCTGGGGCTGGGTGTGGGGCGTGTGTGTCCTGCCTCCCTCTGTCACATTGGGGTGGCACAGCTCCTTGGTGCCCTCCATCTCCAGGTGTGGGGAGAGAGCTCCCCCCGAGCTCCCTGCCCATCTTGGCCGTGCTGCAGCCCTGGAGAAGGGAGCAGCAGAGCTGGGAGCAACCTTTTGCTCTCCCATCTCCCTGTTCCCCCCGCCTTGCCTGCCCTCGGGGGGCTGTGCCCTGCTCCCTGCAGCCTGCGCTTGCCAGCAGCCCTGGGGCACGGCATTGATAAGGACCTTCAAAACAAAACCCAAACGAAACCCGAAAAGCTGGGGCCGGGAGAAGCCTCCCTAAACCCTCTCCCTTCTCCATCCCTGCCTGTGCAGCACGTGGAGCTGCTGTGCCGTGTCTCCAGCCGGGGTGGGCAGCACGTAGCTGCTGCCGTGTCCTTCTGCACGACCGCAGCTGGGCTATTTAGGGGCATTGCACAGCTGCTGTGCCACCCAGCCCGGGCTCAGGACACGGGGCAGGGGGATTAGCTGGAGGCTTTCTGCGTGGGGAGCGTCGCTTGCTGGGGTCTCAGCTGCCCTGTGGAGCCTTTCACCATCGTGGTTCTGAGGAGGTGGTCGGGTTGTGAGATGGGCACAGAGCGGCTAGAGTGGGTCGGGAGAAGGGCGAGGGAGCTGGGGAAGGGTCACAAGAGGGCTGGGGAGGAGGAGCTGGGGGTGTTTGGTCTGGAGAAGGGTGAGGGAGCTGGGGAAGGGTCACAACAGAGCTGGGGAGGAGGAGGTGGCGGTGTTTGGTCTGGGGAAGGGTCACAAGAGGGCTGGGGAGGAGGAGCTGGGGGTGTTTGGTCTGCAGAAGGGAGAGGGAGCTGGGGAAGGGTCACAACAGAGCTGGGGAGGAGGAGCTGGGGGTGTTTGGTCCAGAGAAGGGCAAGGGAGCTGGGGAAGGGTCACAAGAGGGCTGAGGAGGAGGAGCTGGGGGTGTTCAGCCCGGAGAAAAGGAGGTTGAGGGGAGAGCTTTCTGGCTCTCTGCATCTCAGAGGAGGTTGCAGCCAGGCTGGGGGGAGGGGGGGGCGTGGGGGGGTGGTTGTTGAACTCTTCTCCCAAGGAACAAGCAACAGGACAAGAGCAAATGGCTTCAAGTTGCCCCAAGAGAGGTTTAGGTTGGATATGAGGAACAATTTCTTCCCCTTGAGGGTTTTCCAGCTCTGGCCCAGGCTGCCCAGGGTAGTGGTGCAGTCCCCATCCCTGGAAGGGTTTCAAAGCCCTGGAGCTGTGGTGCTGAGGGCCATGGCTTGGTGGTGCCCTGGCAGTGCTGGGCTGATGCTTGGACTCCATGACCTTCAAGGTCACTTCCAACCCAAATTATTCTATCCCAAATTGAAGGGCAGAGGGCACAGAAGAAGCTGGAAGCACTGAGCCAAGGACAAGGAGCAATGGATGGAAGCTGCAGCACAGGAGGTTGCAGCTCAACACAAGAGGCAACTTCTTGCCTGTGTGGGTCCCAGAGCAGTGGCACAGGCTGCCCAGAGAGGCTGTGGAGTCTCCTTCTCTGGAGCCTTTCCAAGCCTGTCTGGATGTGTTCCTGGTGACCTGTGCTAGATTCTCATCCTGCTCTGTCAGGAGGATTGGACTTGATGACCTCTTTGGGTCCTTTCCAACCCCTGACATCCTGTGAGCCTGGAGCAGAGGCAGACACCTCAGAGCCATGCCCTGGTCCCTGCACACCATTCCCCTTCCTGCCCCAGCACAGTGACCAGACACAGGCTGTTGCTTCTTGCCATGTCACCCAGGGGGGTACCAACTTGCTGCCAGTGCTCAGCCTCACTTGTGGGCTGCCCTGGGCACCACCCACACAGGTTCCCATCAGTGCAAGCACCCAGGCCTCATGCCAGGCTCTCATCTCTTTGCTCAGGGGGGGAGTCAGAGGCTCATGCAGCAGTGGGGACTGAGGGTGCTGCTTCTGCTGCTGGGAGATTTGTCATTATTTTGCCCCCCCCTCCTCCCCGTGATTATCATCAAATTAACAAGCTGCTAACGAGCTCCCAGGACAGCTGCAGTGGGAGGGCTGCAGAGGTTGAAATTGCTTTCTGCAGCTACCTGAGAGGAGGTTGGGGTTGGTCTCTTCTGCTTAGCATCAGGTTGATAGGATGAGAGGAAATGGTCTGAAATTGTGCTGGGGGGGGGAGGGTTAGGTTGGGGACGAGGGAAAAATTTCTTTGCTGCCAGAGTGGTCAGGGCCTGGAACAGGCTGCCCAGGGAGGTGGTGGAGTGTGGCCACGGCCAGAAACGTGTGGCTGTGGCACCTGGGGGCATGGTTTGATGGGTGTTGGGTTGCTGGTTGGACTGGTTGAATCCTCAGCAGGCTTCTCCAACCCAAACAATCGAGTGGCTCTGTGAGTGTGCCAATCTGTTTGGGCAGGGAGAGTGCCGAGGATGCTGGCTCGATGATGGAGAACAGATCTGGGCTGTCTCCTGCATCCCTTCAGCTCTTGGCTGTGCCTGACTTGGAGTTTGCTAACATCTCGTCTGTAGGCAGCAGCCTGCCAGCTCTTTATGGTGGGAGCTGTTTGTTTTGGGAGGCAGGAAAGATGATTTAACGACTCAGACACTTCTCAGATTAGAGAAAATGAGGAAATATTGTCCTTGGCTTTCTCCTCTCCTAGCAGAGCTCCACCCAGGGTGAAGTGCACTGTGCCTGCAGCTACTGCTGGAGCAGCTGTGTCCCCCTACCTGAGCTCCTTGGAGGTTCAGGGGCCACCTCTTCAGCCAGAGCCCTCCCTCTGCTCAGAATGAGCCTTAGCTGCCCCAGCAGTAGCTGCAGGAGAAGGTGTGCCCCCCCAACCTGGGCTCATTGGAGGTTCAGGGGCCACCTCTTCAGTCAGAGCCCTCCCTCTGCTCAGAATGAGCCTTAGCTGCCCCAGCAGTAGCTGCAGGAGAAGGTGTGCCCCCCCAACCTGGGCTCATTGGAGGTTCAGGGGCCACCTCTTCAGCCAGAGCCCTCCCCTTGCTCAAAATGAGCCTTAGCTTCTCCTGCAGCTACTGCTGGAGCAGCTCTGTGTCCCCTACCTGGGCTCATTGGAGGTTCAGGGGCCACCTCTTCAGCCAGAGCCCTCCCTCTGCTCAAAATGAGCCTTAGCTTCTCCTGCAGCTAGTGCTGGGGCAGCTCTGTGTCCCCCACCTCTGCCTGTTGGAGGTTCAGGGGCCACCTCTTCAGCCAGAGCCCTCCCTCTGCTCAGAATGAGCCTTAGCTGCCCCAGCAGTAGCTGCAGGAGAAGGTGTGTCCCCCCAACCTGGGCTCATTGGAGGTTCAGGGGCCACCTCTTCAGCCAGAGCCCTCCCCTTGCTCAAAATGAGCCTTAGCTTCTCCTGCAGCTACTGCTGGAGCAGCTCTGTGTCCCCTACCTGGGCTCATTGGAGGTTCAGGGGCCACCTCTTCAGCCAGAGCCCTCCCCTTGCTCAAAACAAGCCTTAGCTTCTCAGCACCAACAGGTTATGGCTGCTGTGTCCAGTTCTGGGCCACTCAACTCAAGAGAGATGTTGAAGTGTTGTCCAGAGAAGAGCAGCAAGGCTGGGGGAGGGGCCTGGAGCACAGCCCCAAGAGGAGAGGCTGAGGGAGCTGGGGGTGTGCAGCCTGCAGAAGAGGAGGCTCAGGGCAGAGCTCATTGCTGGCTACAACTACCTAAAGGGAGGTTGAGGCTGCTCCCAGGCAAGCAGCAACAAAACGAGGGGACACAGATTGAAGTTGTGCCAGGAGAGGTCTAGGCTGGATGTTAGGAGGAAGTTCTTCGTGGAGAAAGTGATTTGGCATTGGAATGGGCTGCCCAGGGAAGAGGTGGAGTCTCCATCCCTGGAGGTGTTCAAGCAAAGCCTGGATGAGGCACTTAGTGCCATTGGCTAGGGCTGGGTGATAGGTGGGACTGGATGAGCTTGGAGGTCTCTTCCAACCTGGCTTCTAGCCCCATTCTAGCCCATGTTACAGGTTGGACTTGATGCTCTTAGAGGTCTTTTCCAACCTGCTTAATTCTATCATTCGACAAAGCTGAGCTGGTGGCAGTGGTGTGAGCTGGGTGAGCAGCCCCTGCTTGAGTTTTAAACACAAACTTCAACATCAGAAGCTCCACCTGAGCAGGAGGAGGAACTTCTTTAAGGGTGCTGGAGCCCTGGAGCAGGCTGCCTGGAGCAGTGGTGGAGTCTCCATCTCTGGAGACCCAAAGCCCCACCTGGATGTCTGTTCCTGCGTGACCTTCTCTAGGTGAACTTTGCCTTCCTCTCCAGGGGTCCCTTCTGATTTTTATAGAATCATAGAATGCTTTAGGTTGGAAGAGACCTCAAAGATCATCCTGTTCCAACCCCCGACCTGTCCCAACCAGGTTTGCCCACCCTGTGCTGCCTGCCTCAAACCTCCTCAGCTGTTTTGGGTTATTTCTGTGCTCCTTTGGCCTTGTGTCTGAGCACTTTTTGGCTCCTCAGAGTTCACCCAAGTTGTTCCCTGTCCTTCCCATCCCCCCCCCCAGGCCTAACCTTTTATCTTCTGCTGAGGACAAGGGGGAGGTGCAGCCAAATCCCTTCTGTTGTGTAGACTTCCATTACCATAACAGTAGCCATGGCTACAGACTGTTTGTAGCAAATAACCAAATTTTTCCCCCCCCCCACCCACAACCAAGCCCTGACCACTGCTGCTGGACTTGTTCAAGCCCTTGGCTGTCTCCTGGTAGTCCCTGACGTTTTACCTGCTGCTAGAATGTTCTCTAGGGGCTTTGCTGCAAGAAGACCTCCTCCCAACCTCTGTTCTCGAGTGGGTGGAGTTCTGAAACTGCTTCCCAAAGGCTCAGACTTGGCTTCTGGGATTTGTTCCTTGTGGCAGAGGTTTTGAGTGGTGGCCTCCAGCTGTCCCCTTTCTGGGTGGTGGCAGGATGAGAACCAGCTGGATTCTGGAGTGGTTGTGTTTGCAGCCTCTGCTTGGCACTGGGGGTCCTCTCTGTGGCTGAATGTGGGGGTTGGCATGAGGGGTTTGCATCCCAGGTGGGGCTGGGGCTGGTGGTCACATTGCTGGCTCATGGATAACTTTTTGTCCACCAGGACTCCAAAGTCATAGAATCACAGAATGGGTTGGGTTGGAAGGGACTTCAAAGGCCACCCAGTGCCAGCCCCCTGCAGCCAGCAGGGACATCCTCCCCTACAGCAGCTTGTTCACAGCCTTCTCCAGCCTCACCTTCAACAGCTCCAGCCATGAGGCCTCAGCTCCCTCCCTGGGCAACCTGCTGCAGTGTTCCAGCAGCCTCCTGGTGCAGGATTTGTTCCTCACCTCCAGTCTCAAGCTGTTTTGCTCCCTCCCTGGGCAACCTCTTGCAGTGCTCCAGAAGCCTCCTGGTGCAAAACTTGTTTCTCACCTCCAATCTCAAGCTGCTCTGCTCCCTCCCTTGGCAACTTGTTGCAGTGTTCCAGCAGCCTCCTGGTGCAGGATTTGTTCCTCACCTCCAGTCTCAAGCTGTTTTGCTCCCTCCCTGGGCAACCTCTTGCAGTGCTCCAGAAGCCTCCTGGTGCAAAACTTGTTTCTCACCTCCAATCTCAAGCTGCTCTGCTCTCATTTCAAACCGTTGCCCTCATCCTATCCCTGCAGGGCTTTGGGAGCAGTCCCTCTGCACCCTGCTTGGAGCCTCCTTCAGCTACTGGCAGGCTGCTCGGAGGTCCGCCTGGAGACCCTGGGTGCTGTCCTTCTCCTTCCAGACTGCACAACCCCCAATCTCCCAACCTTCCCTGATCAGAGCTGTCCCAGTGCCTTAAGCTGCCCTTGCTTTTGCCCCTCTTGCAGGTGAGAGGGTGCTGGGCTACGCCGAGGAGCCTTGCTACCTGTGGTTCGTGATGGAGTTCTGCGAGGGAGGCGACCTCAACCAGTATGTGCTGTCCCGCAGGCCCGACCCGGCCACCAACAGGAGCTTCATGCTGCAGCTGACCAGTGCCATCGCCTTCCTGCACAAGAACCACATTGTCCACAGGGACCTGAAGCCAGACAACATCCTGATCACCGAGAGGTCGGGCAGCCCCGTGCTGAAGGTGGCCGACTTCGGCCTCAGCAAGGTGTGTGCCGGCCTGACGGCGCGGGGCAAGGAAGGGGCCCAGGAGAGCAAGAACATCAACGTCAACAAGTACTGGCTCTCCTCTGCCTGTGGCTCCGACTTCTACATGGCCCCCGAGGTCTGGGAAGGGCACTACACTGCCAAGGCTGACATCTTTGCCCTGGGCATCATCATCTGGGCCATGATCGAGAGGATCACCTTCATCGACGCCGAGACCAAGAAGGAGCTGCTGGGGACCTACGTCAAGCAGGGGACTGAGATTGTGCCAGTCGGGGAAGCGCTGCTAGAAAACCCAAAGATGGAGCTGCACATCCCTCAGAAACGCAGGACTTCCATGTCTGAGGGCATCAAGCAGCTCCTGAAGGACATGTTGGCTGCTAACCCCCAGGACCGACCCGATGCCTTTGAGCTTGAAACCAGGATGGACCAGGTTACTTGTGCTGCTTAAATTCAGGGCAGGGGCACTGCTGTGCTCTGCAGCTGGGTAAGTGAGCCACGGCTCTTTTTCACTCCCTGCACTTCTGGGCTGCTCCAGCAGTGTTTTTTGTAGTGACACAAAGGAGTCCTTTATGTTCCTGGAGCTGTTTCTAGAGTGACTCATCAGAGCCTTTGCTTCTGAGTGGTTTTTCCACCTATTCTACTGCAAAAAAAAAAAAAAAAAAGAAGGGGGGGGGGAGAAAAATAGGTGGGAATCTGAATTAGCAGCTGCATGCATGTCCTGCTGCTGCCCCAGGTGAGCAGGCAGGGTTGGGCCAGGAGCCTTGTTCCTCCAGGGTTGGGCAGGAGCCTTGCTGCTCAGAGGTCCTGGCTGGTGGTTGAGATGAGACAGTGCAGCTCTGGGGAGGTTTCTGCCCCAGGAGCAGAGAATTTGCTGCCAGTTGTGCCACCTCTGCTGTGTGGTACAATTCCTGTGAGCAGCCTGGACTAGCAGGAGGTGTCCCTGCCTAGGGCAGGGCGGTTGGAACTGGATGATCTTAAAGGTCCTTTCTGAACCTGTGGCAGTGCTGGCAGCAGCTGCCCCTGAGCCCTCAGACAGGACACCTCAGGGCTGTCTCAGCACAAAGCTGTTCCATTTGCCTTCACCTGTGGGGCTGTCTGGTTTCATTTCCTTGCTCACAGGCAGCAGTTCCCTTTGGTGTGACCTCTGGTTGCCCACAGATGGGATGCTTTGGTCTCCAGCATCAGGGTTTGTGGACTTGTGTCTGCTCAGGAAGGAAGCTTCCAAAACAGCCCTGCTCAGCCTGAGCTCCCTTCAGAGTCCTCTCTCTGCTCCCCTCAGCTTGCCTCCTGAAGAGTTCCAAGCTCAGAGGTCCTGCTCCTGAGGCTTGGGTGGTCACACATGGTTGGGAAGGAGGCCCAGGGACAGGAGGGGGGAGCTGGTGGTGGCACTGAGTAGTGGCACTGAAGGGCTGGGAGGTGTTGCCTGTGTGGCAGAGCTGTCTGTAAACAGGAGCTGTTAGCAGGGCTTCAGTGAAACAAATTGGAGGTGGTGAGGGGAGAGGCTGGCATCTTCCCAGCCCAGGCTCCTTAAACCTCCTACAGAGCTTCCTCTGATCACTGCCAGTCACAGGAGACCTCTGAGAGCCTGCCTGTGTCAGGTGCTGGCACTGCAGCTGCAGCTCCCAGCCCTTCCCTCACCCTGAAGCCTCCAGATCCTGCTGGATCAGAGCAGGGAGCAAAGTGATGATGATGAAAGAGCTGCCTTGGCCAGCACCCACCCAGCCTTCAGCCTCACAGGGGATGGCTGCATGCCTGACCTGCTCCTAGGAGGTGTGGACTGCCCCAGGGTGGGGAAACTGAGCAAGTCTTGCTACAAACCCCTCATTGCTACCTATCTTGAGCCTTCCTTAGATGCTGCTGAGGTGTCCTCAGTGAGGGAGCCTCTTTATATGCCCCAGGTAAGCTTTTTGTTGTTTGCAGAGGCACAGGAAATCCCCCAGAATGTTAGGGGTTGGAAGGGACCCAAAGAGATCATTGAGTCCAACCCCCCTGCCAGAGCAGGACCAGACAATGTAGCTCAGAGCACACAGGAACACATCCAGACAGGCCTGGAAAGGCTCCAGACAAGGAGACTCCACAACCTCTCTGGGCAGCCTGTGCCAGGGCTCTGGGACCCTTCCAGGCAAGAAGTTGCCTCTTGTGTTGAGCTGCAACCTCCTGTGCTGCAGCTTCCATCCATTGCTCCTTGTGCTATCCCAGGGAGCAGTGAGCAGAGCCTGTCCCCCCTTCCCCTCAGATATTTATAAGCATTGATTCAATCCCCTCTCAGTCTTCTCTTCTCCATCCTAAGCAGCCCCAGGTCCCTCAGCCTCTCCTCCTGCACTCCCCTCAGCATCCTCGTAGCCCTCCCTTGGACCCTCTCCAGCAGATCCCTGTCCCTCTTTACCTGGGGAGCCCAGAACTGAAAGCAGTATTCAAGATGGGTCTAGTTCTGTCCCTGCTGGTTTATCCAGACCACTCCACAGCCACATCCCTCCCTCTGCACCCCGACACAAGGCACTGAGCACCCTGAAGATCTCCAGCTCCAGGCACTGACGCAACTGCTGCTGCCCCGGGGCTAGGGCTCGGGGCTGCTCCCAGTACAAGTGTGGGATATTAGGGTGGGGGAGGGAGTGAATCTACACTCAAGATGGGTGTGCTCGAGTCTTGGGGCACTTAAGAGCTCAGGTCACCCCACCTTGTGCCGCAGGGCGAGGCGTGGGGATGCTGCTGCTGCTGCTGGTAGTGCCAGGGGTCAGCTGGGGATTTGCCGCTGCCATCTGCGAAGGCTCGGTTATGCAACCGGCCCCTGCCCTGCGGGGAGAATTCATCCTGTGCAGAGCTGCAGAATAGTACATGCAGGGCTAACAAACACCGAGGGGACAGTCCTACCCCAGGGCTGTTTGCATAAACCCCAGCTGCCTTCTGCACCACCACCACCACCATCACCACCAATCCTCCACCTCCAGCCGCAGCCGTCATCGGCGCAGTCATCCTTGGCTCCGTCATGCCACAGCTGCAGCAGAGATGGATGCCCTTATGTAACAGCCTGGCACACGTAGCCTGGCATGCAGAAGAGCCCAGCACTGTGCCCATATGTCCACCACAACCTCAGAGCTGGGAGGAACCTTCTTGGATGGTGCAGCAGAGGGTTTGGAGAGCTTCCCTCCCGGGGGTTTTTTGGGTCCCGCCGCGCGAGTGGCTCGGTGGTGCGTTTGGAGCAAGCTGTTCCTGGCTCTTCTTAAAGGCAAACCTTAAATTAGAAACCTTCTTGAGAAGCTTAAAATGGGATTTAGAGCAGGGCCTGGATTCTGCTCTCAGGTAATTTAAGTTGGCCAAGAAACTGGAGTAACCTCCTCTGACTTCCTTTGGGTGCTGCTGGGTCATGCAGTGGGTGGGTTCTGCTTCTCCAGGACAGCTTCAGACCCTGCTCAGCCTTGCTTTGTCTCATCACATAGAATCATAGAATGGTTTAGGTTGGAAGAGACCTCAAAGCTCAGCCAGTTCCAACACCCCTGTGCCATAGGCAGGGACACCTCCCACTAGAACAGGACGCTCAAGGCCTCATCCAGCCTGGCCTTGAACACCTCCGGGGAGGGAGCAGCTCCCTGGGCAACCTGTGCCAGTGTCTTGCCACCCTCACTGTGAAGAACTTTCTCCTAACATCCTGTTTAAATCTCCCCTCTGCCAGTTTGAACCCATTTCCCCTCGTCCTGTCATTACAAGACCTTGTGAACAGTCCCTCCCCAGCCTTCCTGTAGCCCCCTTCAGATACTGGAAGGTTACTCTAAGGTCTCCTCGAAGCCTTCTCTTCTCCAGGCTGAAAAGTCCCAGCTCCCTCAGCCTGTCCTCATAGCAGAGGTGATACAGCCCTCTGATCATCTTTCTGGCTGTCTTCTGGACTCTCTCCAGCAGTTCCATGTCCTTCTTGTGCTGGGGGGCTGCAGAACTGCACACAGTACTGCAGGTGGGGCCTGAGGAGAGCAGAGTAAAGGGGCAGAGTCCCCTCCCTTGCCCTGCTGGCCACAGCTTCTCTTAATGCAGCCCAGGACAGGGTTGGCTGTACCTGGAACACTGTCACCTCCCTCATCCTGGCAATCAGATTTCTTTTTTTTTGTTTGTTTGTTTGGCTTATCCCTTGGTGTGCCACTGACCTCTTCTGATTTCTCTTTGCATCCCTGTTCCTGTCTGCTCCAGGTGCAGTCAGCAGGCTTCGTGCTCTCTTACCCTCCCAAAGCTCAGGTGGGAACTGGCAGTTCTCAGCCAAGCAGCTCTTCCTGGCTTGGTTCCTGCTGGACACCAAGAAATAGAATTGGTTTGGTTTGGAAAAGCCCTCTAAGATCATCAGGGCCAACTATCAACCCAACCACCCCATGGCCATTAAACCTTGTCCCCAGCTGGCCGTGGGAACATGTCCAGAGAAGGGCAGCAAGGCTGGGGAGGGGCCTGGAGCACAGCCCCAAGAGGAGAGGCTGAGGGAGCTGGGGGTGTGCAGCCTGCAGAAGAGGAGGCTCAGGGCAGAGCTCATTGCTGGCTACAACTACCTAAAGGGAGGTTGAGGCTGCTCCCAGGCAACCAGCAACAGAACAAGGGGACACAGTTTGAAGTTGTGCCAGGAGAGGTCTAGGCTGGATGTTAGGAGGAAGTTCTTCATGGAGAAAGTGATTTGGCATTGGAATGGGCTGCCCAGGGAGGTGGTAGAGAGCCAGAAGCTATCCTGAGCACAGAAAGGAGGGGAGTGAGTGGCAACACCACCAACAGACATTTAGGAGATGGTGCAGGAGCTCAGCCTGCAGTGGCTCTGGGAGGTCACTGCACTGTTGTGCTTTCACCCTGGATCAAGCAGAAGGTCTGAGTTGGAGGTGAGTGTTCAAGGTGAAGATCAGGAGATGTGTGTGCATGGTGTGGTGCAGGATGCAGCATCCCTTGGGTGTCTTCAGCCCAGCTGGGTTCACTCTAGCACCACTTCCATGTCCCTGCAGCTGCAGCTCTTTGCCTCGTCCTCTCTCTCCTCTTTCATTTCAAAGCACAGCAGGAGCTGCTGCTGAACAAGCTCATCTGCCCTCCCTCTCTGATGGTGTCTGTCCCCAACAGGAGCTCTCAGCTGTGCCCAGCTGCTCCTCAGCATCGCCAGCAAACTGTTGCCCTGTGGAATTTCAGCCCTGGGAGGGGCTGGGATCAGGAGCATTCCTTGGGGAGCTGTCCTGGAGTCTCATCTTGCCTGTTAGTTCCATTTGACCATTCTACCGTGTGGTGAAAGCTCCCTGAGCCTGCTGACCAGGAAAAGGGCAGCACACCAAGGGAAGGAATCAATCCTAGAATCAGTCAGGGTTGGAAGGGACCACAAGGATCAGCCAGTCCCAACCCCCCTGCCATGGCCAGGGGCACCTTACCCTAGATCAGGCTGCCCACAGCCTCTGCCAGCCTGGCTGCAAACACCTCCAGTGTTATGAGGCTTCCACCACCTCCCTGGAAGAGTGATTTCAGTCGTGAAACAAGGTTGGCTTTGACCTCCAGAGGCTGTTTTCCTTGTGGGTTTGTCAGTCTTGGCATGGGCAGAAGCCTTGGAGCAGCACCAAGCAAGTTCCTTCCTCTTGGCCATAGCTGCCACTGCAGCCTCAAAGGGTCACCTCCTTGGGTGGTGCCATCTTGCTGGGCAGCACTGATTGTACCTGGGGGGAAGCAGAGCCTCCAGGTCGAGCTGGATCACCTCACCTCTGGCCAGGACTGGCTTTGCTCAGTGTCACCTCAGCCTCCCTCCTGGAGGAAGCTGCTGTGCTTGGACTTAAGGAAGCTCCTGAGGAGTGCGTCACAAGTGCAGAGCATGAGGAAGCAGCTCTCAGCCCCCTCCCCTTCTGCCCTGTGTTCCCACATGGGTGGCTAATGGGATTAGCTGGAGGAGGTGCTGGCTTCTCTCATCTCAGCAGACCTCACAGAGTTGCTTTGGTTGGAGAAGACCTCCAAGATGATCAAATCCAACCCATCAACCTAAGCCCACCGTGGCCATTGCCACCTCCCAGCTCTGCCATCGCCCACACATGAGTGTCCTCTACTTTAGGGGCTGCCTGAGGGCTCCATCAGCTTCTGCTTGATATCCTGCTGATGCCAAATGAACATTGGAGCTGATTAAAACTCTTTAAGTGGCATCTGCAGGGGGATTAAAAGCTCTTGACCAAGGCCCTGGGTCAGTGTGCGTCAATGGAGTGAGCTCTCCTGGCTCAGAGCTGCAAGCTTGGGGCTGCTCAAGCCAAGCTCCTTCCCTCAAACTGCTCCTGCTCCCTGGAAGCAGGGCAAGGAACCTGCTCCTTAATGAAGCTGCACCACAGGAGAAAGCTTCCAGAAGCTTCCTTGCATGGTTGCTGCTGGTCCCAGCTGCTCACCTAGAAGCTCCCAGCCCCACCTGCCTGCAGTCTGAGTGGGGTGAGAGCAGCAGGGCTGGCAGGATGGCACCACAAGGTAGTCACTGGGCCAGAGCTGCTGCCACACCTGACCTCTCTTTCTCCTTCTCATTTTGTCTTGCAGGTTCTCCTCCAGGGACTCAGAACCTTCATTATTTCCATGCAACGAGAGGAGTTGGGAAAGAAGAGCCCTGGGCTGCAGGACCCTTGGCACTGTGAAATCTTTGGGTGTTGCTTCGTTGGTGTTTGGTGGGGGTGCAGGAGGGAGCCTGTAGAAGAGCAGGAGCTGGATGCTGGCTCATCCTGCTCACAGGACTGTGCAAGAAGATCCAGAGAGCAGAGCTGCCCCTGCCCAGCCCTCTCCCTGCTCTCCTCTGCTCTGTGCAGATGTTTCTGCTTCCCTGAGGAGGTGGCAATCAGCAAGGTTTGCTGCCAGGCACCAGCTCTTGAGTCTGGCTGGGCAGGAGTTTGGGGTTAAAAAGCTGTCTTCAGGGGGAAATGGGGCCAAAGGGAGTGCCAGGTTTGCTGGGGCAGGGGGGAAAGGGAGGCAAGCAGCTCCCAGAACTTCACAGCCAGGCAGCTTCAGGGTGGATGGGTGGGTGGCTGCTGCCCCGGGCTGCCAGCAGCTGAAGTTAGGGTAGAGTAGTGTAAAGAAGGTTGGAGAAGCATTCAGCAGGGCAGAGCTTTGCCTCTCCCCGAGCTGGGGTTCACTCCTTTGGTGCAGTCTTTCCCCTCAGGGGGCAGCAGGAGCCCCTGGATACGTTTTCAGGGAGGTGTTTTGTGTGCTAAGAGGAGCAGGGAGCAGCCTCCTGCCCTCAAAGCATTTAGTGCCAGGCCTCTCAGCCTGACAGCAACAACCCTTGGGAGAGGAGCAGGGAGCAGGTTTGGTCTGAATGGGTTGTGGGGGTTGGGGTTTGGCCTCCCACACAACTCTGCTTTGTGGAAGCAAAAGGCAAAGGCTGCTGTTGGGGAGGTTGGGACCTCAGGCTTGAACACTTCACCTGGATGTAGAGCAACACTAATAGTGGGGTGGGAAGGGGGGTGCTGACCCTGCTCGGGGTGATCTTCAGGCTTTGCTGACTGTAAATGCAATGTAAAGCACCACCTCTGTTCCCCCCCTGCAGCTTCTGCACCTCCCAGGCCACTCCTCAGCCCTCAGCAGTTTGCTGCTCTGGCCTCCAGCATCCCTCCTGCTGCTGCCTGGGGGCTCAGGAAGAGGAGGAGCCCTCCCTGCTCCCCTGCTCCCCTCCTCCCTGCCTGTGGGAGCTGCTCCTTGCCTGCCTGCCTCCAGCTTCCCTCTGTCACCACCTGAAGGTTTCCAGGCTGGCAGCATCTCCTTGTGTGTGACCTCCTGGAGGAAATGCAGATGGGCCAGGGTGGAGCTGGAGAGCAGGGAGAGGCTTCCTTTGCTTTTCCATCTGGTCCAGGACACAGCTGAGGCAGGCACTGCAGAGTGGCCTGGTCCCTCTTAGGAGGGCAAAGCCAGGAGGCTCCAGACCCATCTGTCTGGGCCTTGTTGAAGGTTTGGAGAGCACAAACTGGAGGCCTGAGCCCTAGTCCCACGCTGCTCTGTTTCTGTGGGCTTGTGACTAAGCCACAACCAGACCACAGCTGCACCAGCTCCTTCCAGACTGCTTTTGCTGGGGTTTGGAGCAGCCTGGGCTTGGTCAGCAGAAGCTGTGCTTGGCCCCTGGAGCTTCAAAGAGCTCTTTGGCTGCTCTCTGGCTAGCAGCAGGTCCCCACAGTGGCCATGCCCAGGGGCTGTGAGTGGGATTCTCCCCCAGGAAGGGTGGTGGTGAGGCCAGAGCCTGAAGCCTGCAGTTCACCAGCACAGCATCAGTGCCCTGGGCACTTGGAGCACCCTTCCCTCCCCAACCTCAGAGAGCCTTTCCTCCTGCCTGTTCTCACCTAGTCTTGGCTTGAAGGGTGCAGTCAGAGGGCTTGAGCCTCCCAGCCCTGCTCAGGGCTCCTCACCAGGTGTCCTCACCCCCCCCCCAAGCTGAAGGAAGCTTCCAAGCAGGAAGAGTTCCAGGTGTGGGCACCAAAGCCCTGGGAGGATCCAGACCCTCTTGCTCCCCACACTGCTTTCAGGCCAAACCACACATCTCCACCTCAGCTTTTTTTTTTGTTGTTGTTGTTTTGGGTTTGTTTGTTGGGGTTTTTTTTTTTTTCATTGCAGCTGTGTTTTTTAAAAGCAGTTTGATGTTAGTGAGTTTAGGACCTTAGTGCCTTACTTAGGGTTTAGCAAACACTTCCCAAGGCTGCCAGCCCTTGGCCCACCTGGATGTCTCCCTCCTCAGTTTGCCCTCTTTAGGAGCATTTCTCCTTGATGATTTTGCTGCTGTTTGTGCTCAGCACTACCTTNAGTTAAATCCTTCTGGCACACGGTGGGAACGGGGATCAGCTGTGCTGTGGGCTGGAGGATGTTGAGGTTTCTCTTCCTAGGTGGGCCTGGTGGCCATCAGCTCCTGCTGGCTGAACTTCTCCCTGTACTGGAGCTGGTTTTGCTGTTGGGATGGGCTGGGGAAAACTGGAGCAGCTCAGGGCCAGGCTCTCTCCAGCTGCTCCTGGCCACACCGAAGCTCAGAATGGAGGTGGGGAATTGCCTGGTCTGTGGTGGTGGTTGGGGGGGGAACCAAGAACCCTCTCCCTAACCCCTGCTGCCCTCCAGGCTGGTGGGGAAGGGGGAGTTGATTGTATGAAACTGTTTACTAATGACTATGCTGTTTACAAGAGGGGGGTGGGATGGGGAGAGGTGGGAACAAGCCCCCAGCCTCAGGAGGATTGGGATCCCTGTTATCTGCACCAGCCTGCAGCCTCCACAGGGCTCTCCTGGCCAGCTTGGGGCCACCAGGAGAGGAGAGGGCAGAGGTGGCTGTAGCCCAGAGGGCTTAGTTTAGCTCCCCTTGTCCCCTGGCTGCTGTGCTGGGAGCTCAGCAGTGCTAGTGACAGATACAAAGAGTTATCCCTGTGGTCTTCCTTTGACTCCTCAGGACCCAGCTCCTTCACATATCAGAGGCTCCCGCAGCCTCCCCTGGAGCAATAAGACTTCAGCCCCACCCTCACCATCCTCATCTGCCTCCTGCCCCCTCCCTGCACACTGCCAGGGTCTGGGTTTAAGCCTTGCTGAGGGTGACTGCCTCAGGCCACCACTTGGGACGCTTCTCCCCGAGCTTTCTGCAGGGAAACTTTGCTGTTGTCCTTCCTCGCCCCAGGCTGCTGCTGCTGCTGCCCCCAGCCTCACCCTGCAGCTGCTGATCCCAGCCTGGGGATGCCTGCTGCAGGATGGAGCTGTGCTGCCCAGCCCCTGACAGCTTTGTGCTGCTGGAGCAGGCTGGGTGCATCACCCTGGCTGCCTGCAGCCTCCCACCCCAGCAGCTGGGCTGTGCCAGGTCCAAGGGGAAGCAACTGGGAGCTCCCAACTCCTCTTGACATAGGGATGAGGCCAAAGCTCTGCTGCTGGCTGCTTTGGCAGCAGTTTGAGGCCAAAGCTCTGCTGCTGGCTGCTTTGGCAGCAGTTTGAGGCCAAAGCTCTGCTGCTGGCTCTCTCACCAAAGTACTGCCCAGCAGCTGGTGGTGGTAGGAACTGTGCTGTCAGCTCTGCTGCTCACCAGGCACCACCTCCCAGGGTGTAACCCTTCAGGTCCAAAAGCATTTCACACTTCAGGCTGCTGGCTGGAGCTAGAAGGAGCTGCTCTCTTCCAGCTGTGACCTGACACATTCTCTTTTTGTCTAGGCTCTGCCCCAGGGCTCTTGTGGGTTTTTTTATTATTATTATTTGACTTCCAGGCTGCTGCTGCTGCGAGAGCTCTCAGGGGCTTACACGGGGAGTGCTTGGGTGTCCTCATCCTGCTGCCTGCCCCCATCCTGCTGCCTGCCCCCATCCTGCTGCCTGCCCCCATCCTGCTGCCTGCCCCCATCCTGCTGCCTGCCCCCATCCTGCTGCCTGCCCCATCCTGCTGCCTGCCCCCATCCTGCTGCCTACCCCCATCCTGCTGCCT
>VWZI01007817.1:92005-117462 GCA_013396835.1 Psilopogon haemacephalus
TAAAATAAAGTAAAATAAAATAAAATAAAATAAAACTAAACTAAAATAAAACAAACAAAAAAATCACACAAAAAAGCAAAACCAAACCAAAGTAAAAAACTAAATCAAACAAAACCAAAACAAAACTTAAAATAAAACCAAAACAAGAATGAAACAAAAAACAAAAAATGAAACAAAACCAAAACCAAATGCAACAAAACCAAAACTAAACATAACCCAAAACAAAATAAAACAAAGCAAAACTAAAACAAAATAAAACCAAAATAACAGAAAAACTAAACCGAAACAAAACAACAAAAGAAAACCAAACTTAGACACAAAATAAAACCAAACCAAACTTAAACCAAAACCAAACCAAAACAAAATAAAAAAAGAAACTTAAAACCAAAATAAAACCAAAACAAAATGAAACCAAAGCAAAATGAAACAAAACCAAGCCAAAAATAAAACAAAACTAAACCAAACCAAAATAAAACCAAACCAAACCAACACAAAAAAACCCAACAAAATAATAAAAAAAAACCAATTAAAAAAAAAAGAACAAAACAATACCAACATAAAACAAAACAGAAACAAAACCAAAATAAAACAAAATAAAAGAAAAACAAAATAAAAGAAAAAGAAAAAGAAAAACAAAACAAAAAACAAAATAAAATAAAATTTAAAAATAAAACCAGAACAACACAAAACCAAAGCAAAGCAAAACAACACAAGTGCCAAAGCTGCCCTGGCCCTTAGGTCTGCAGATGAGTGGTGCCCCCCAGCATCTTTGGTCCTCCCTGGCCAATGGCATCTCCGCTGCTTGGCTCTGCTTGCCTGTGGCTCCTCCAGCCCTGACGCCTCAACCTTGGTCCCCAAAGGGCAGCTGCTGTTGGAGGGGGTGGGGGTGTAGGATGGTGCTCTGCTGAGCACCTCCCCACCCAACACCCAGTACCAGCCCAGCCAGCCATGCCCCACACACTTTTTGGTTTGGTTTGCTAGAGGTGTGCCCGAGGCTGCCCTGATTCCAGTCCCTTTGCCCCCCCCCGATGCAGCGGCAGACGCTGGCAGCGCGCAGGGGAAGATGCCAGCTCCACCCCCACGCACACCCTCCCTACCCTCTGCCCTTGGCTCCACAGGGCACTAAGATCACGGAAAGGGTTGCCTCCTTCCCAAGGCACTGCCGTTCAGGTAGAGAAGGATTAGCTGCTGGAGGCACCACCCGTGGCCGGAGTCCTCCTGACGAAGATCCTCTGGGCTGCCGTGCAGCAGTTGTGCTGCCTGTAGTGCTGCAGGAGGTTCCTCCACATCGGGTTGCACTGCAGCAGGTGGCGGTTCCCTGTGGGCACAGGCAGGGGGTTAGGGGTCAGAAGGAAGATGCCTCAGCATCTTTTCCCCCTCGCTGAGCTGTTTCATGAGGTCTTGCTCTTGCTCTTTGCAGACACGTGGCCCAAACCCTCCCCAAGAGCACTGGACTGAGCCACTCCACTTGGGGGGGTGGAAGGGAGGAGGCTGCTGGTGTGTCCCCAGTCATGCAACAAGCAGAAAGCCAACGGGGACAAAACTCTCCACACACATTAGGTCATGGTTTGAGGCTAATTGGAATCGTTTTAATAAGAGAAACTCAGTTATAGGCTGAGAAAGGCAAAGGTTGGGGAGGTCTCCTTTAGCATCTGCCAGCAAACCGATGAGCAAAGTAAGAACCCAAACACAGGTAAGGTTCAGAGCTGCTCAGTCTGAGCTCTGAGCTGTTGGGCTCTTCTCCCTCTCCTTGGCTTCCAGCTGGATCTGTGTAACCCAACTGATCAATTCCTGCTTCTAACCCCCTGGGCTGTTGGTCTCTCCCTTTCCTTGGCTTCCAACTGGATCTGTATAACTCAGCTGATCAATTCCTGCTTCTAACCCTGCCCTGGCTGATCTCCCCTGTTTACCTGGCACATAAGGCAGATACTGGGATAAGACTGAGGGGGAAGGAAGGTGGAAGGATGGTTGGGAGCCCCTCTTGGGGAACCTGATCTCTGGGAGGAGCATCGTGTTCCTGTCCTACCTCTTCACTGTCTCTAGCTGTAGATAGCTGGCCACAGGTTTCTTGGACACCTCCACCACCTCCTTGGGCAGCCTGGGCCAATCCCTGACCACTCTTGCAGCAATGAAATTTTTCCTCCTCTCCAACCTCAGCCTCCCCTGGCACAGTTTCAGATCATTTCCTCTCCTTCTATCACCTGGTCCTAGGAAGCGACCTCCCTCCAACCTCCTTTCGGCGAGCGATGAGGATCTCCCCTCAGCCTCCTCTTCTCCAGACCAAACAACCCCAGCTCCCTCGGCTGCTCCTCATCAGAGCTGTGCTCTAGACCCTTCCCCCAAGTGTGGCAGCTGTGCAGGAGGACCTCTGCTTCCCACAGGCTGCCCAGACAGCAGAACCAAGCCAGCCCAGGGGATGCACCAGTTGGGCTCTCCACCCCCACTCCCTTCTGAGGCCAGCGCCCCCCTTTAGGAGACTCACCTATGATGCAGAGCCCTTCCTGAGCTCGTGTGATGGCCACGTTGATCTGGTTTGGGTTGGTGACAAAGCCCAGGTACTTCTTCTGCCAGCTCTTGGTGGGCTTGACGTCGATGTCGGAGCGGGGGCAGGAGCGCACGGTGGACAGGATCACGTAGCGCCACTCGCTGCCTGCCAAGGGGCACCCACACACACACCTCCTCAGGAGGCAGCACCAGGCCACCCCTCGACCCCCCCACCAGGCAATCATTGCTCTGCAGTGACACCCACAGCCACACAGCCACCCTCTGGGTCTCTCTCCAGCTTCGGAGGCCATCGGACTCCTGGGTGCTCCCCAAAGAGCGCTCGCCCTGGACACCCTCCCGCAGGCACCCTCCAGCTGCCTGTCCTGAGCAGTCTCACTCTGCCTGGGCACTCCAGAGGTTGGCCAAAGGGTTTACCCCCAATGCCCAACCACCCAGGGATGCCTCCCTCATGGCCAAGCCTCCATCAGCTTCACCAAATGATTTATTGCAATGCCCAACCACTCAGGGATGCCTCCTGCATGGCCAAAATGCCCCTGGTGAAGGAGTTCCTTAAGGATTGTCTCCATCAGCTTCACCAAAGGGTTCATCCCAATACCCAATCTCCCAGGGATGCCTCCCCCATGGCCAAAATGACCCTGGTGAAGGATTTCCTTGAGGACTGCCACCATCAGCTTCACCAAAGGGTTCATCCCAATACCCAACCACCCAGGGACACCTCCTGCATGGCCAAAATGCCCCTGCTGAAGGAGTTCCACATAGACTCCATTCATCAGCTTCACCAAAGGGTTCATCCCAATACCCAACCACCCAGGGATGCTTCCTGCATGGCCAAAATGCCTCTGGTGAAGGATTTCCTTGAGGACTGCCTCCATCATCTTCACCAAAGGGTTCATCCTAACACCCAACCACCCAGGGACACCTCCTGCATGGCCAAAATGCCCCTGGTGAAGGAGTTCCACATAGACTCCCTCCATCAGCTTCACCAAAGGGTTCATCCTAACACCCAACCACCCAGGGACACCTCCTGCATGGCCAAAATGCCCCTGGTGAAGGAGTTCCTCAAAGCCTGCCTCCTTCAGAAGCTGTCTCCATCCCGGGGAGGGCAGCAGCATCCCTCTGCTGCCAGCCTGACCTTGGCTCTTCATGATGGTGCAGACGGTGACGCCGGAGATGCGCTGCTCCTGGAGGCTCTTGTTGATCTCGGCCACTTGCGCGTTGTAGGGGCTGAGGATGGCCACGTTCTGCGGCCCGATGGCGCCATCTGCTGCCAGCTGCTTCGCCAGCCTCACCTGCGGGCACCGGTGGGGACCTCTCACCTGCCGGCAGTGCCCTGAGGGAACCCTCCCTGCAGCACCCAGCTGCTGCCCCTGCCCTGCCTCATGCCTCCCTGGTGAGCCCCAGAGCCAAGAAGACACCAGGCAGGTACTGCAGCCCTGCCTGCTCTATCCCAGAATCAGGCAGGGTTGGAAGGGACCACAAGATCTGGATCTGCATCTGAACCAGATGATCTTCCAAGGTCCCTTCCAGTCCCTAACATTCTGTGATTCTGTGATCCTGTCACTCCCAGCCCTTGTCAGAAGTCCCACCCCAGCTCTCCTGTAGCCCTTTCAGTCCCCAGCAGGCTGCTCTTAGGATCTCCTCGCAGCCTTCTCTTCTCCAGGCTGAACGACCCCAACTCTCTCAGCCTTCATAGCATCAGTCAGGGTTGGAAGGGACCACAAGGATCAGCCAGTCCCAACCCCCCTGCCATGCCCAGGGACACCCTACCCTAGAGCAGGCTGCCCACAGCCTCTGCCAGCCTGGCCAAAAACACCTCCAGGGATCTGGCCCCAAACACCTCCCTGGGCAACCCATTCCAGCCTCTCACCACTCTCATACTGAACAACTTCCTCCAGCTTTGCTCCATCCCCTCCTTGTCCTGTCACTCCCTCATAGCCTCAAAAGTCCCTCCCCAGCTTTTTTGTAGCCTCCTTCAGATCCTGGAAGGCCACAAGAAGATCCCCTGGGAGCCTCCTCTCCTCCAGGCTGCACAGCCCCAACTCTTTCAGTCTGTCCTCACAGCAGAGGTGCTGCAGCCCTCTGAGCATCCTCATGTCCCCCACAAGGGAGGTCCTCCAGCCCTCTGCTAGTGGCTGAGCCTATGGCCAGAGGCACCCTGGTGTGGTCCAGACCCAAGAAGACATCAGGCAGGTACTGCAGCCCACTGACCTGTCTGCTGTATCCCAGAATCAGTCAGGGTTGGAAGGGACCACAAGGATCATCTAGTCCCAACCCCTCCTGCCATGGGCAGGGACAACCTACCCTAGATTAGGCTGGGCAGAGCCTCATCCAGCCTGGCTGCAAACACCTCCTGACACGGTGGGGTTGGAAAGGACCTCTGGAGATCAGCCAGTCCAACCCCTCCTGCTCCAGCAGGGCACTCCCAGCAGCTCACCCAGGAGCACAATGGCATGAGGGGGTTGGAAGCTCTGCAGAGAAGGAGACTCCACAACCTCTCTGTGCAGCCTGCACCCTCGCAGCAGAGCGAGTCCAGAGGAGGCCACCAAGATGCTGAGAGGGCTGCAGCAGCTCTGCTATAAGGAGAGGCTGAGAGAGTTGGGGCTCTGCAGCCTGGAGAAGAGAAGGCTTCCAGGAGACCTTGGAGTGGCCTTCCAGGATCTGAAGGGGGCTACAGGAGGGCTGGGGAGGGACTATTGACAGGGGCTTGGAATGACAAGAGGAGGAGGAATGGGTTTGAACTGGAAAGGGGAGATTGAAACTGGATGTGAGGAGGAAGTTGTCTGCACTGAGGGTGGTGAGACACTGGCACAGGTTGCCCAGGGAGGTTGTGGAGCACAGAATCACAGAATGAGATCTTCAATCCCATGCTGTGCCCCACAACCTCCCTGGAGGTGTTGAGGACCAGGCTGGATGAGGTCTTCACTGACCATATTGGGTGCTTCTGTGCTCCACAACCTCCCTGGAGGTGTTGAGGACCAGGCTGGATGAGGCCTTGAGCGACCTGCTCTAGTGGGAGGTGTCCCTGCCTATGGCACAGGGAGGGTTGGATCTGGCTGAGCTTTGAGCTCCCCTTCCAACCTAACCCATTCAATGATTTTCTCCTCCCCCTCCTCCTCTTCTTCAGCTGGAACCCCCTCCCCTGAGCCCGTGGTACCTCACTGCTCACCATCCCAAGCACCCTGCATGAGAGCCCCTTCCCCTTCTGCAGCTCCAGCAGCTTCCCCNCCTCCTCCTCCTCACCGCTTCCTTCGCTTCTTCTAGGTTAGCCTTGGAGTTCTCATTTCCTTCTTCGGTGGAAATGATGAGGCTCTGCTCCTTGCCCTCCACGTGCCCAAAGATGATAGGGCAGCAGACGTTGCCCCCGTGGCAGAAGACGCTGGGTGGGCGCTGGAGCTGGGGCCAAGTCTGCAGCTTCCCTTCGTAAAACTGCCGGGATGGGAACTCGCAAATGCTCTTGTGCTGGCAAGAGGGAAGGGGAGAAAAAACCCAGGCTCAGCCACCAGCAGAGGGCTGGAGGACCTCCCCTCTGTTGGTCATCAGAGGGGCTGCAGCATCTCTGCTGTCAGGACAGGCTGAAGGAGTTAGGGCTTGGCAGGCTGGAGGAGAGGAGGCTGCCAGGGGACCTTCTGGTGGCCTTCCAGGATCTGAAGGAGGCTACAAAAAAGGTGGAGAGGGACTTTTTTAGGCTCTCAGGGAGTGGCAGGACTGGGGGGGATGGAGCAAAGCTGGAGACAGGGAGATTCAGCCTGGACGTGAGGAGGAAGTTGTTGAGCATGGGGAGGTGTCCAGAGAAGGGCCACGAGGATGCTCAGAGGGCTGCAGCACCTCTGCTGTGAGCACAGCCTGAAAGAGTTGGGGATGTGCAGTCTGGAGAAGAGGAGGCTGCCAGGGGACCTTCTTGTGGCCTTCCACGATCTGAAGTGGGCTACAAAAAAGCTGAGGAGGGACTTTTGAGGCTCTCAGGGAGTACAGGACTAGGGGGAATGGAGCAAAGCTGGAGGTGAGGAGATTCAGCCTGGATGTGAGGAGGAAGTTGTTGAGCATGAGAGTGATGAGAGGCTGGAATGGGTTGCCCAGGGAGGTTGTTGGGGCCACATCCTTGGAGGTGTTTTTGGCCAGGCTGGCAGAGGCTGTGGGCAGCCTGCTCTAGGGTAGGGTGTCCCTGGGCATGGCAGGGGGGTTGGAACTGGCTGCTCCTTGTGGTCCCTTCCAACCCTGACTGATTCTATGGTTCTATGAAGGCTGAGAGAGTTGGAGTCGTTCAGCCTGGAGAAGAGAAGGCTGCGAGGAGATCCTAAGAGCAGCCTGCTGGGGACTGAAAGGGCTACAGGAGAGCTGGGGTGGGACTTCTGACAAGGGCTGGGAGTGACAGGATCACAGAATCACAGAATGTTAGGGACTGGAAGGGACCTTGGAAGATCATCTGGTTCAGATGCAGATCCAGAGCAGGATCTCCTCTACCTCCTATACAGGAGGAGGGACAATGGCTTTGAGCTGGGAGAGGGGAGACTGAGACTGGAGATGAGGAAGAAATTCTCCCCAGTGAGGGTGGGGAGACACTGGCACAGGTTTGCCCAGGCAAGCTGTGGATGCTCCCTGCCTGGAGGTGCTCAAGGAGCCAGCTGGACTGGTGGGAGGTGTCCCTGCCCATGGCAGGGGGTGTTTGGAACTGGATGAGCTTTAAGGTCCTTTCCAACCCCAAACCCTTCCATGAACTTCTCCCTCTGCAGCACCTTTCTGGGCAGGCTCCACCCGCGGTGCCACTGTGCCAGAGGTGGCAACTGTGCCAGTTCATTACTCTGGGAAGGGAAAGCACCAGTGGGGGCACCTGTTGGCTGGTAGCTTGAGGCAAGCCCTGGGAGCAGCCTCGTCCAGGGCAGAGGGGAGGGAAGCTGAGGAAGGTCTCCCTCACCATGCGGTACTGCGTGTCCAGCATCCACGCCTGGCTCTGGTAGCGCTCAAAGAGGGAGGTCTCCATGCCAAGGCTCCTGCAGAGGTCATGGTTGACCACAGGCCGCAGCTGTTTGTGATCCCCAAGCAAAACAACCTGCGAGAAGGAGTGGACAAGTGCTCAGCTCAGAGGGTGGTGGCACTGGTGGAAGCCATCAGCTCTTCCCAAGGCTGCTTCCATTCCCTTCAGCATCTCTGTGGCTCTGTGCCGGACTCTCTCCAGCAGTTCTATGTCCCTCTTGAACTGGGGGGGCTCAGAAATGGACACAGGATTCCAGATGCAGCCTCACCAGGGCAGAGTAGAGGGGCAGGAGAACCTCTCTCGACCTACTAAGCACAGCCCTTCTAATCCACCCCAGATTGGCATTGGCCCTCCTGGCCACCAGAGCACATTGCTGGCTCATGGTTAACCTCCCATCCCACTAGGACCCCTCAGGTCCTCTCCCCTCTGTGCTGCCTTCCAACAGGTCAGAAGACACCTACCTTCTCAGCATAGCCGTGGCTGACCAAGGGGATGAGGGTCTCAGGCTCTGTGGCCATGGCACACTCATCAATGATGACCTGCTTGACGTTGAGCTTCTCCAGGGAGGGAGCAGAAGCAGCAGAGCAGGTGCAGAGGATGACATCGTGGCGCTCCAGCTCATAGGCACGAGCAGATGTCAACATGGCTTTGTACCTGGTGGCCAGGGCAGGAGACATCAGGGAAACCTCTCCAGGTGCCTCACACCCCACAGCCAGGCACAGCTGACACTGCCCCAAACGATCCATGGCTCCATCTCCCTTCCCCAGGATGAGCCCTCCCAGAAAAGGGACACAGTGGGAGCCACACTTTGTCCTGAACCCAGGGAGAAGGCTGCAAAGGGCACGCAGGAAGGACGTTTGGTCCAGGTGGCCAAGAGCAGCAGAGCAGAAGCGAGGCAGAGGGAGGCAAACCACCCTTCAGCAGCCTCCCAGACACAGCCATGAGTCCCTTGGTTTGCACGAGCCAGGACACCCCCACTCCCCACCCAGACCTTCACTGAGTCCTAGCAGGCAGAGCCCCAAAGCTCTTCTCCAGGGGGGAGCAAGCAGCACGCAGGAAGGACATTTGGCCCAGGTGGGCAAGAGGAGCAGAGCAGAAGCGAGGCAGAGGGAGGCAAACCACCCTTCAGCAGCAAAGGCGGGGAGCAAGCGGCATACAGGAAGGACGTTTGGTCCAGATGGGCAGAGCAAAAGTGAGGCAGGGGGTGGCAAACCAATCTTCAGCAGCCTCCCAGACACAGCCACGAGTCCCTTGGCTTGCACGAGCCAGGACACCCCCACACCCTCCCCCAGGACCTTCACTGAGTCCTAGCAAGCAGAGCCCCAAAGCTCTTCTCCCGGAGGGGAGGGTTGCTGCAGTGTCCTCCTGCAGGCAGTGCTTTGGTGGGGGGGGTGGCAGCTCTGCTCTGAGGACAGGCTGAGAGAGTTGAGGCTCTGCAGCCTGGAGAGGAGAAGGCTTCCAGGAGACCTTGGAGCAGCCTCTCACCAGGGTCCCTTTCTACTCACGCCTTTGTTTCTTCTTCTGTTATCTCCTCTCCCTTCCTCACCCGGTCGTCAAAGTGCCAGATCTTGAGCCAGAAGGGGTTGGGTGGCTTCCGGATGCGGTGGTGCAGGATGATTTCACTGAGGGAAGAGTCAGTGCCTAACTGCCTGCCCCCCAGCACCAGCCCCAGCGCTGCCTTCTGCACCCCCAGCAGCTGGAGATGTCCCAGGAGGAATCTGATAGAGCAGGTAGTGAGATGCTCCATCCTGGCAGACCCAACCCTTAGAGGTCACCTTCAGGGATCAATCGCGGAGTCAGTCAGGGATGGAAGGGACCTCGAGGAGCAGCCAGTTCCAACCCCCTTGCCATGCCCAGGGACACCTCACACTAGAGCAGGTTGCTCACAGCCACATCCAGCCTGGCTGCAAACACCTCCAGGGATGAGGCTTCCACCACCACCTCCCTGGGCTCTCACCACCCTCATGCTGAAGAACTTCTTCCTAACATCCAATCTGACTCTCCCCATTTCCAGCTTTGTTCCATGCTCCCCCAGTACTTATCCCTCCCTACCTGACACCCTAAAAAGCCCCTCCCCAGCTTTCTTCTGGCCCCTTTAAGATACTGCAAGGCCACAAGAAGGTCACCTGGGAGCCTTCTCTTCTCCAAACTGAACCCCAGCTCCCTCAGTCTGTCTCCATAACAGAGCAGCTCCAGCCCTCTGATCATCCTCGGGGCCTTTCTCTGGACACCTTCCAGCACCCCCAGGGGCTCCAGAACTGGACACAGCACTCCAGGTGAGGTCTCACCAGAGACTCCCTCACTGCTCTTGCTGCAGCCCAGGCTCTGGTTGCCTCTCTGGGCTGCAGGTGCCTGCTGGTGGCTCACATTGACCTTCTCATCCGCCAGCACCCCCAAGTCCTTCTCCCCAGGGCTACTCTCAAGCCACTCACTGCCCAGCCTATATTGGTGCTTGAGATTGCCCCCGACCCAGAACACAAACTACGACCACTTTCCTTCAGCAGCTGCAAGCAGGAGTGAAGCCAAAGGCTTGCAGAGCTGTTCTTGGACCTCCTGACCAGCTGCTTTGTTAGGCTTCACCCGGAGAAAAAACCTTCCACAACTTCTCTGGAACAGGTTGCCCAGAGAAGCTGTGGGCATCTCATCCCTGGTGAAGTGCTCCAGATAAGGCTGGATGAGGCTTTGAGCAATCTGCTCTAGAGAGAAGTGTCCCTGCCCATGGCAGGAGGTTGGAGCTAGATGATCTCGAAGGTCCCTTCCAACCCAACCCATCCTATGATTCCGTGAAAACGAATTCCAGAGCAGGCTGACAGTCCTGATCCACAGCAGCAGGGTGTCCACATTTGCTCTGCCTTGGTCATTGCAGAAGACATCACTGCCCAGGCCCTCCCAGAGCCTTTGGGGGCCGCCAGGTCCTACCTGAGCTCCTGCTTGGGTTTGGCATCGCGCAGGCTCTTGCGGTAGAGGTGCCGGTTGCTGCCTGGGTATGGGTACTCCATGGCCTCAATGGCCTCCCCGTAGACCCTCAGGGGCTTCAGAGTCTTCATCTTGTGCAGCATGTCTGGGGAAGCAGCAGAGGTCTGCTCAGGCAGCAGCAGGCACCGAGGAAGGTGACCAAGCTCAGAGCCTGCTTGGTGCTCGCCATGTTCACAGCACCCTCTGCTCTGAGGAGAGGCTGAGGGAGCTGGGGGATGCTCAGGCTGGAGAGGAGAAGGCTCCCAGGTGACCTTCTCGTGGCCTTGCAGTACCTTAAAGGGGCCACAAGAAAGCTGGGGAGGGACTTCTGAGGCTGTCAGGTAGGGATAGAACTGGGGGGAATGGAACAAAGCTGGAAATGGAGAGAGTCAGAGTGGATGCTAGGAAGAAGTTATTCAGCGTGAGGGTGGTGAGAGCCTGGAAGGCGTTGCCCAGGGAGGTGGTGGAAGCCTCATCCCTGGAGGTGGAGTCCAGGCTGGATGTGGCTGTGAGCAACCTGCTCTAGTGTGAGGTATCCCTGCCCGTGGCAGGAGGGTTAGAACTGGCTGCTCCTTGAGGTCCCTTCCATCCCTGACCTATTCTATTCTATTCTATTCTATTCTATTCTATTCTATTCTATTCTATTCTATTCTATTCTATTCTATTCTATTCTATTCTATTCTATTCTATTCTATTCTATTCTATTCTATTCTATTCTATTCTTATTCTAAACTAGGCAGGGACTTTTCATTTGGCTCCTGGAACTGGATGATTCTTGGTGGTCTCTTCCAGTCCTGACTGATTCTATTCTATTCCATTCCATTCCATTCCATTCCATTCCATTCCATTCCATTCCATTCCATTCCATTCTAAACTATGCAGGGACTTTTCATTTGGCTCCTGGAACAGGATGATCCTTGGTGGTCCCTTCCAGCCCTGACTTGATTCTATGATGCCCTCTGCTCCCCACCCCCTCAGCCCATCAACCTCACCTCCACTGCCCCTCTTCTGGAAGGCCCAGCCTCACTCTCCGGCCCTTCTGCTCACGGCCACACCTTCTCCTGCCCATCAGAAGCAGCCACACTTAGGGGCTGAAACCTGATAATTACCAGCCACGACATCGACAGACTTGTTGGAGGGGCCACAGTAGAGGATGTACTTCTTCCCCAACGCCTTTTCATCTTCAGAGCTTGGTGGCTTTTGCTCCTGGGAGCTGTCCTGATTCAGCTGATGGAACCAGTAGACAAGGTGAGCTCCAACCACAGTTTTCCCCGTGCCTAGGCAAAAAAAAAAAAAAAACCAAAAGGGGCATTGCTGAGAAGACTGCCACCACCACACCTGTGTGCTGGGTCAGCACCCCCAGGATCAGCCAGGAGGTGAGATCAGGAGCCCAGGGGGTCTGCCTGCAGCAGCTGCAGGTGATGCCAACCCTCGCTGCCTCCTCCTATCTCACCAAGGGGCTCCTTGGGAAGGAATGGCTTCGTTGCAAGCTGGTGGCTGGCACAGACACATGGCACCTCTCCAGCCTTACCTGGTGGGCCTTGGATGAGTGTGAAAGGTTTTTTCAGGGCAAGCAGGATAGCCATGGTCTGACTCTGGTTGAGTCTGCTTCTGCCAGGGATGTCAAAGCAATTCTGCCTCGCGATTCTGGACCTGGTCACTGGGACGGCAAGGAGGCAAGAAAACAAAGTTCACAGCAGGTCCCTGAAGGTAACACACAAGAGATTTCAGTGGGAGGGTGCAGCAGGCACCAAGCAATCGTGGCCCATATAAAAGGCACACCTCAAAGCCATCTTCATCCTGTGCCAAGATGTTCTGCCCAGGAGCCTTCCCTGAGAGTGCTGAGCACCAAAGCATTACCCATGCCACTCTCCAGGGGTGCATCCCATGTTGTGAGGGCAGACTGAGCCTTCCCTGTGAGTGCTGAGCACCAAAGCATTACCCATGCCACTCTCCAGGGGTGCATCCCATGTTGTGAGGGCAGACTGAGCCTTCCTTGGGAGTGCTGAGCACCAAAGCATTACCCATGCCACTCTCCAGGGGGGCATCCCATATTGTGAGGGCAGACTGAGCCTTCCTTGGGAGTGCTGAGCACCAAAGCATTACCCATGCCACTCTCCAGGGGTGCATCCCATATTGTGAGGGCAGACTGAGCCTTCCTTGGGAGTGCTGAGCACCAAAGCATTACCTATGCCACTCTCCAGCAGGGCATTAAGTTCCCTTCCAACCCAACCCACTTTCTGATTCCCTCCTTCCCCGTGCCAGGCCAGCAGCTCCTCTCCTCAGCAGGGGAACCTCCTTGGTTGGCAGTGTAACTGCTGTGGCAAGGAAGTTCTCAGGGCACCTTTCTGGCCAGAAGCAGGAGGCACATGGTAAGAAAGGTGAGCATTTGCACCTACCTTTCATAGGAGGCTCATGGCCAAGGGCGATGCTCTTGGCAAGCTCAGAAGCAAACCTGAGCCTCCAGATTGCCTTTTCTTTCCGCCTGACAGACAAGGGAAAAGAAGAATGAAAGGAATGTGGCAGAGAACAGCAAAAATGCTCCCAGAGCTTTGCCCAGCTGCCCTCTGCATTCTTTCTCCCTGCTTTGATGTTGTAGTAAACCTTCCCACTGAAGGAAGAGACCTGTGGCCACAGCACTTGGGGACATGGTTTGGTGGCCATGGTGGAGTTGGGTTGCTGGTTGGACTGGATGACCTCAGAGGGCTTTCCCAACCCCAACAACTCTGTGATTCTGTCAGAACCTCAACCCAAAGGACTCTTAATTCTGCTCTTTGGCACCTGGGACTACTTCTTAGCTGTCTGAAGAGCTGAGCCTGCAGATCTGATGAAAGCAAGGAGCACAGGCTCTGTCCCCACCCCATTTTCTAGGATTAGCTTCCAATTCTTTCCTCAAGTCCACAGCACAGAAAGGAAGCACAACCCCACCCTGAATCAGCCCCAGCAGCGGTGGGCAGCCCACCCTCTGCACAAAGTGGGGCAAAGCAGGCACCAGCAGAGCTTGCTTCAGAGCAGCACCAAAGCAGGAATGAGTGGCAAATGAGGGAGAACTTCTGCTGAGCAAGCCCTGGGCCAGAGCTTCGCAGTGCCTTTTATGGCAGCAAGCCAGCAGCATCAGCAACAGATGCTCAGCAGGGCACCTCCCCCTCTCTCCCCATTCTCAAGGTCAACCAGAGGAGGAGAACAGGACCTGAGAAATGCTCCCACCAAACACCACCAGCCCACCAAGCCAGAGGTGGGCAAAGGCAGAGTGTTCAGCCACACCAGCCTGTTGGGGAGCAGCAGAATCCCACGGGCAGCTTCAGCGGAGCACACTTACACGTCCGGCAGCATCTTTGGGATGAGCTCCACTGTGAAGCTGGCAGAAGGCTGGAAGATCTCCACGGGGATGTTCTCCATGGACATATGGTGGATGTAGAAGTTCACCACCTGCTGAGGGGCCCTGTCCGACTTCGGGCAGTCCCCAAACTCTTCGCTGACCCCGTGAGCCACCCAGGTGTAGGTGTCTGGGTCGACCATAAGCTTGCTCTCTGCCCTGCCCTTGTTAAGGAAGGTCAGATTCTGGAGACCCTGGCTGAGGCACTCCTCCTCACTCTGAGGGCTGCTAAGCTCCAGCTCGCCTAAGCGAATGCACAAGTAGCAGTTGTTGAAGTCCACTTCGATGGAGCACTCCTCCAAGCACTCCTTGGTGAGGATGAAACTCCCTTGCAGCTGTCCTTGGCTTGTCCTCTGCTGCGCCCAGGCGATGGGGACATCGTGGAGGACAATGGACTCGTTCTCGGCCACGGCGCACACGGCAGACTCCATGGAGCTCATGGGCATCCACACCTTGGAATAGTCCAGGGCGTCTCTGTAGCAGCCCTTGGAGGGCAGGCTGGCATAGACTGAGAAGCACTCGATGGGCTTGTCCGTGTGCTGGAGGCAGACGTCGAAGCCTGGCGTCACGCACCACAGCTGCACGAAGGGCACCAGGAAGCCTCTCTGGACGTCGGTGGTGAGCTGGAAGCGCAGCGTGTCCCCGGCGCTCAGCTCCAGGCTCAGCTCCACGTAGTGCAAGCAGCGGCTCCTCTCCATCCAGCCCACGTGCCGCTGGTACACCTCCTGCTTCTCCTCCAGCAGGCTGGCGGCAGCCTCGAAATCCTCCTCCCTGATGGCTGCCAGCACGTCCTGCCAAGTCCGGGTGGCCATCAGGGTGACGCTCTGGTCGAGGAGAGGTCCTTGGTGCAGGCAGTGCTCCTTCAGGGTCTGGGCGGAGTACATCCTCCTTTTCCATTTCATACTGATGCTGTGATACTGCTCAGAGAACACGGGCTGCTCTGTCAGCTGGAGGGACCTGTAGTTGATCTTCTGGGGGTCCGGAATGGTCTCTTTGTTCAGGGGAAACAAGGCTTTGAAGTAGTTGCCGACGCCTTCGACGTCCACCACAAAGGCAAACTTCTGCAGGGCCTGCCCTTTCAGCTGGGTGGCCATCTGCAGGTAGCGAGCCTTCTTCTCGTAGGTGGTGGCCTGCAAGTTCTTCCTGTTGAAGTCGTGGCAGAGGAGCTCGATGTCACCGGCGGAGTAGAGGATGGGCTTCTTGCGGAGCGCGGCGTGGAGGTGCCGCTGCACCACCACGTCCACGTAGCGCCGGATGGGCGAGGAAGCCCAGGTGTAGGAGTTGACGTGCAGGGAGTAGTGGCCAGCTTTTGACTGCACGCTGGAGTTGGAGCGGCTGAAGTAGGAGCGGCTCAGCAGCCTCCTGAACTC
Source organism: Psilopogon haemacephalus (assembly GCA_013396835.1). NCBI lineage: Eukaryota > Metazoa > Chordata > Aves > Piciformes > Megalaimidae > Psilopogon > Psilopogon haemacephalus. The sequence continues at coordinate 107,184 of VWZI01007817.1, forward strand.
CAGGGCGGCGGGGGCCAGCTTGGGGTGGATGTCGTCGGTGACCACCAGGTCCAGCATCTTGTCGAAGTCGCGGACTTTGGCGGCCGCCTGCAAGTGCTCCCAGACGGAGGCCAGGAGAGAGAACTCCATGCCCGGAGGGCAGGCTTGGTCGGGGGGTGGCTGCCCCAGGTGGTGCGAGAGGTGGATGGACAGAGGCAGGAGGTCGCTGCACTTGTTTCTCATGTGCGAGATCTGCTGGGGGCTCGGCTCGCACTGGCACCGCAGAGGAGTGACGCTTCTGGTGTCCTCCTGGTTGGTGAGGAACTCGGCCACGAAACTGTTGAACATGATCATCAGCTCCTCGATCATCTGATGGGCTGCCCTGTTGCCCGGGGAGCTCTCCTCGTCCAGCCGCTCGTAGAAGCAGTCGTCCTGCAGCCGACACTTCCGATGGACCCTGGAGAAGTGATAGGCCACGGCGATGCAGTCCTCCAGGGTGTCAAAGCAAAGGGGCTCCGCCGCCCCCTTGTAGTGCTCCCTAATGCAGAGCTCTGCCTCTTCGTAGGACAGCCGCCTGTCCGAGCAGATCACGGAGGTGGCGAAGATGCTCTTCAGCATCTCGTCGGTGTCCTTCTGGACGGTGACAAACAAGGAGATCACCCGGCGCTCCTTCCCCGGCAGCAGGCTGCAGGCGTCGTGGCTGATGCGGGGTGGGAACATGCAGACAGGCTCCTGGTTGGGAGCGTAGTAGGTGACTCCCCGCCTCTTGGCTTCCTGGTCCAAGGCGCTGCCTTTGGGAACGACGCCGGCAACGTCGGCAATGTGGATGCCGATCTCATAGCGCCGCCCCAGGTCCCTGACGCTGACGGCGTCGTCCAAGTCCATGGCGCCCTGGGGGTCGACCGTGAAGGTCCTGTAGCTCCGACAGTCCTTGCGGTTCTCCTTGCTGAGGTCGACTTTGCCGGCGGAGCCGCAGCTGTTTGACTCCTCGAGGACATCGGCTGGGTATTTCCTCTTCAAGCCGTAATTCAGGTTGAGGGTCTTCAAGCCTTCCTCCAAAGTCAGCGCCGTGTGCAGGACCTCTGTCACCACCCCTAGAGGGTAGTAGAAGCCTTCCCGCCAGGAGATAACCTGGACGCAGAAGAGCTGGCACCGCCTCCTGTCCTGCCTGATCTTCTCGCAGCGGATCACTTTGTACTTGCCGTTGACCAGCCTGCGGACGGGGATGACGTTGGGCTTCTCCTTCAGCTCCGGGATGAAGATCTTGGTGACGGTGGGGTCGATGGGTATCATCACCCGGGGGTCGAACTCGTCCATCATGCAGATGAAGGTCAGTTCTACCTCGGCGCGCCTGAAGATGCCCACCACCTTCCCCTGAGGGTGGTGGCTGTCGCCGTCGGCCGTGCTGTCCTGGAAGAGTTGCACCAGCACCTCGTCGCCGGTGAAGGCTGTCCCACAGTTGACTCTGCCTTTGATCTGGATGGTCATGGTTGGGGAGTCGAGGGTGAAGGCAGAAGCTCTGTCGAACCCTTCCTTGATCAGCTCGCACCTCTTGTACATTTTGGGGTGCATGCGCAGGTACTCCTGCATCACCTGAGGGGTGAAGCTTTGGTACTCCTTCTTGTCTTGCCACAGGTTGGACGCCTCGGACTTGACATTCAGCAGCCCTTCTTCAGACACCGTCACCAGCATGTTCTTGCTCTCGTCCAGGAGCTCCTGCAGGATGGGATCCTCGGGGCTGGTGCTCTCGGAGTCCGAACCGGAGGAATCGCTGTCGCTGTCCTCCTGGTGCCGCTCCGGGCTCCTCCTCCTGCTCCAGCTCTCCTTGTCGCAGGCAGCCTGTTTGATCTGGGCCATGGTGAGGTTCTCCGGGGAGACGCTGCCCTTCTCGATGCACTGCTGGATGAAGTGCTTCCACACCTTGCTGCACTGCCCGTGGGAGCACAAGGCCACGGCGTCCCCCACCGCCACCACCAGCGACTGAGCCCGGGTCATGATGGTGTTGAGCACCCTGGCTTCGTTGAAGAACTCCAGGTGGTGGGAGGCCGAGACGTGGAGGCTCTTGCTGGTGTGCACCGTGCTGAGGATGATGACGCGGAACTCCCGCCCTGCACCGGAGGGGACAGGGCAGAAGTCACTCAGGGGAACCCAATGGGGAAGAGGGACAGGGATCTGCTGGAGAAGGTCCAGCAGAGGGCTATGAGAATGCTGAGGGGACTGGAGGAAGAAAGGCTGAGGGACCTGGGGCCGCTTAGTCTGGAGAAGACCAAGAGGGGATTTAATAAATGGTTGTAACTATCTGAGGGCTGGGGGTCAAGAGATGTGGGGACAGGCTCTGCTCACTGCTCCCTGGGATAGCACAAGGAGCAATGGATGGAAGCTGCAGCACAGGAGGTTGCAGCTCAACACCAGAGGGAACTTCTTGACTGGAAGAGTCCCAGAGCCCTGGCACAGGCTGCCCAGAGAGGTTGTGGAGTCTCCTTCCCTGGAGCTTTTCAAGGCCTGTGTGGATGTGCTCCTGTGTGACCTGAGCTAGATTGGATGATCCTGCTCTGGCAGGGAGGTTGGACTCAATATGTTCTTTGGGTCACTTCCAACCCCTGACATCCTGTGAGCCTGCAACTCCCCAAGCTGTGCCAGGGCAGATTCAGGCTGGATGTTAGGAGGAAGTTCTTCACAGAGAGAGTGATTGGCATTGGAATGGGCTGGATGGGACATTTAGTGCTGTGGTCTAGTTGATTGGATAGTGCTGGGTGATAGGTTGGGCTGGATGAGCTTGGAGGTCCCTTCCAACCTGGTTGATTCTATGATTCTATGAATAGGCTGCCCAGGGAGGTGGTGGAGTCACCATCCCTGTGGACGTGGCACTTTGGGACAGGCTTTAGTGGCCGTGGTGGTGTTGGACTGGATGACCTTAGAGGGCTTTTCCAACCCTAATGATTCTACGGTTCTGCAACTCTAAGAAGCTGCAAAGAAAGGGTGTGGAGATGAGAAGCAGACCCCAGGGGTCAGTTACTGTCACCAGGAGGAGGGCCCAGCTGCACCATGAAGAAATAACAACAGCAATAAGCCCATGGGTGAGACACAAAGTCCTTGAGGACAAAACCAGCCCTGTCCCTCTCTCGTCATCCAGAGCAGCAGCCTCACAGATTCACAGATTATATTGGGCTGGAAGGGACCCTCAAAGGTCACCTTGTCCAACCCCCCTGCAGTCAGCTCTCCAACTAGATCAGGCTGCCCAGGGCCACATCAAGTCTGATTTTGAATGTGTCCGGAGATGGAGCCTGGGGCAAGCTGACCTACTCCTTTAACGAGCCCCTGGATGGTTTCCTGGCTGTGGCTGGCACCCAGAAGCCCTCCTGGTTTCAATTCCCTTCTCTTGCTGGCCTCCCCTGCTGCTCCCTGGGGCTTCACATGACTCTCACACGCTCATGTCCCTGAGCTGACACCCACAGAGCCTTCACCCTCCCGCAAGGCAGCGCTGGGGTCTTTGGGAGGAGCTGGCAGCTGGGTGCAGACAGAGTTTCCTGGGAAATGTGACTCACCCAGGAAAAAAAAAACAAACCAGGGAATCAAAGAATCAGCATGGAGAAGGAGATGGAAACCAGCCAAAGGATTTCCAGGCACTCCCCTTTCTCCTGCACGTGGGCTGCGGTGGCTGCAGCAGAGACATTGCCTCGGGGAAAGGGCAGGGAAGCCACGGGGGTGTTTGGAGAGGGTGTTCTGCGTTTAGGCAAGAAGGACAACCTCAAGGCAGCAGACAGACCTCTGCTAGCAACCCAGCATCTCCTCTCCCAACGCCTGCAGCTGCCGTGGAGTCCCCTGCCCTCCAGCACGGAGCGAGGAAGTTCTCCCTCGCACGCAGAAGACCTCAGGGAAGCAGCCAGCCGTGACTAAAGGATTGCACAAGAGACACACCTGGCAAGTTCTCGTAGTTTTCTACCACCACATCTTGGAAGTGCTTCTTCCTCAGCTCTTGTCTGATTGCAGAAACCTGGCGGCAAAGAAACAGGCCAAGCTGAGCAGAGCTGCAGCTCACGACCAACCTCCCGACCCAGCGCCAAGATCCCTCAAGCCCTTCTCAGCTGCAGCTTCCCCAAGTTCCCCAACAGCAGCCACATGGCCCGGGACTGCCCTCAGGCCCTGCTGTCAGTCTGTCCAGGACTTAACCTGCCTAGAAGATGCTGAAAGGGATTTCCAACTAATCCATCCCACCAGAAGGCATCTCCGCTCCCACCACACCACGACCCCACCCTGCTCTGAAGACTTTCAGAAGCTGCCCAGATGCGTTCCTGTGCAAGTTGCCCCAAGTCATCCTGCCTTGGCAGGGGGTTGGACTCGATGATCTCTGGAGGTCACTTCCAACCTCTAAGGTCCTGTGATTCTGTGATTTGCTGCCCAGCTGGTGAGCACCTCAAAAAAAACCCCACTGGTGGCATGCAAGGACCCAGGCACCCTACTGGGAGACAAGTTTGGCATCAACAGAGCCCAGCATTTATTTGGGAGTGCTGAGAGTGGCCAAGAGCTCCTCCAGCTGGGCAACACGTGGACCTCCTACGTACCTGCTTCCCGTGGGAGACCACACAGATCTTCTTCAGCTCTGGGGCACCCCACTCATCCGGCCACCTCTCAAAGATCTCCTTCACTTTCTCGGCCACTTGTATGATCTCAGAGGTGTTGTGCCAGGAGATCATGGAGATGTCCCTCTCGGCCACGCCAGAGACGTGGCAGAACACGAGTGGGTAGATCTCAGGGTGGGGTGGGATGTTGCCACTGGCGTGGATGGTATTGCCTTTGCCAGTGTAGAACTGCTTGGAGATGAACTCGATGATGCCCGCGGTGGAACGGTAGTTCTCGTTGAAGATGATCTTGCTCTTGGTGGCCACCTCGTGCTTCTCCCTCTGGTAGAACTGGAAGAGCCTGTTGAGCAGGGTGTGGTCAGCGGATTGCCCATCCTCCACGCAGAAGAGCTTGGGGGTGATCTGCATGTGGTCCCCGGCCAGCACGATGCGGGTCTCCAGAGTGGCGTAGGAGAGCGGGATCAGAGCTTCGCACTCCAGCATCTGAGCCGCTTCGTCGATCATGATGTGGCTGAAGTAGCCCCGGGGGACCTTCAGGTTCTTGGAGAGGGTGGAGGTGGTGATGATGATCTGGTGCCTGTCGATCTCTGCCTTCGAGGGGTGGCGGAAGGAGCGCTGGTCGGAGGACAGGCAGCAGTACATCCGCGTGGTGGAGTCCGTCAGGCTGACCGGGCGGTCGGTGGAGATGATCCTCAGGGGCACTGCCCAGGGGTGCCCACTGGTCACGAACTGATGGAAGTACTCCCGGATGTAGATGTCTGCAGCGCTGCAGGGGAGCGAGAAGAGACTGTTAAGAGGCGTTCCCAAAGGTTGTGACCGTCGGAGGTTCACTGAGTGCTTTGGGTGGGAAGGGACCTGGTCAAGCTCAGCCAGGCCAACCCCAGCCCTGCAGTCCCCATGGGCATTCCCAACCAGGGCAGGTTGATCACAACCACAATCAACCTGAGCTGCAGTGGTGCCAGGGCTGGGGCAGCTCTCACCTCTCTGGGCAGCCTGGGCCAGGTTCTCTCCACCCTCAGTGTCAAACATTTCTCCCTCCTCTCCATTCTGAATCTCCCTCTCTGAGTCCAAACCATCCCTCCTTGCCCTGTCCTTGCTCAAAAGTCTGTCCCCAGCTTTCTTTCTAAGCACTGCAAGGCCACCAGAAGGTCTCCCTGGAGCCTTCCCTTCTCCAGGCTGCCCAATCCCAACTCTCTCAGCCTGACCTCACAGCAGAGCCCTTCCAGCCCTGCCAGCATTGCTGCAGCCTCCTCTGGCCCCACTCCAAGAAACATTTCCATCACACTCTGTGGCCTCACTGCTTTCTAGGGCCAGCTCACACAGACCTCTCCTCTGACCACCCCCAGCCCAGGTGGGTGACCCAAGATGTGCAGAAGCAGCCTCAGTGAAGCAGCAGCCTGACACAGGCTAAGATTAGAGCCACAAATCCATTATGCATGAGAGCCAGGGCAGTGGCAGCCGCCAGGGTGGTGTGTGGACACTTCACAGTGTAACTGCTCTAATTTTAACCATCTTGACCTGGTTTCTCTGGAGGCAGATCCAGCAGCAGTCAGACCAGATCTGCATTTCCTCTTCCTCAAGCTCTCCCTGGAAGAGTCCAAGATCTGGCACGTGTGTGGAGCCCCAAAGCCTCCAAGGGCCAGCAGAGCACAGCAGTGCCCCAGCAAGGTCAGCAAATGGCCTTCTGCTTCTTCTAGAGGCTAGAAAGGACCAATTTTCTTCTCCACACCTACCTCCATTTTATAAGGGGCCAGGAAGATGCTGCCTCTTCCACCCAGACCCCCACCCCTGCCAGGCTCCTCCCTTGCAGGAAGTGCTGCAGCAGCTGAAGACATTTGAAATAAAAACTAATTTCTTTAAACAAGTCACTGAAGTGCAGTGAAATGCTAAGAGCAGCTCAGCTCCACCTCATGCATCTTGGCTCCTGCTTGTTCCACCTGGCAAGCAATGGACCAGAACTACAGAACCTTAGAGGCTGGAAGGGACCTCCAGAAGTCATCGAGTCCAACCCCCCCACCAAGGAAGGATCCCCTAAGGGTAGTTCACACTGGAATGCATCCAGGTGGGTTTTGAAAGTCTCCAGAGGAGGAGACTTCACAACCTCTCTCTGGGCAGCCTGCTCCAGGGCTCTGTCACCCTCCCATAAAGAAGTTTCTCCTCATGTTGAGGTGAAACCTTCTGTGTTCCAGTGTCCATTGTTCCTTGGCTTATTGCTGTGGACCACCAACATCAGTTTGGCCCCAGGCACTTGGCAGCCACCCCTCAGGTATTTGCACGCATTGATCAGATCTCCTCTCAGCCAGGTTTGGAAGGGACTTCAGGCATCATCTGGTCCAACCTTGCTAGGCTATAGTGGAGTTGAAATGAGCTGGGCCAGCTCCCTTGGGTGGCCCAGCTCGCTTGGACCCAACCCACAGGCTCTGCTTGCCTCTTCCCCCCACCTGCTGCTCACCTGTTAGTGTGAGTGCAGATCAGCACCCGTGCATTGGGCTGCCTGAGGATCTCCATGGTGGCCATGGCCAAGGTGAAGGTCTTCCCCGTGCCAAAAGGCCCGTAGATGAGGAGAGGTGGGACCTGCCTGTTGCTGGTGGTCTGGCCCGTGATGAAGGAGATGGCTTGCTTCTGCTTGACGTTGCCTCTCTGTGGTGAGCCCAGAGAGTAGGGGATGGTGCAGCTGGCGACATCTGGCATGACCAACTTCTCGTCCAGCAGGTGGTCCACGGCTTGGTGCCAGTGGCGGAAGAGCAGCTGGTCAATTTGGAACTGGATCTCCACCCGGTGGGAAGTGTTGGCCTCGAAGTTCAGATCCGAGCAGCACCTCTTTGGTATCTGCAGCCACATGGTCTTCTCGGTGGTGGCTTTGTGCTCCACGTAAACCTCATAAACCCTCTTGTCCACGGGTGGGTCGAGTGCCAGGAAAGCAGTGGGCACGGACCTGGTGAGCAGGTAGCCCTCGTCTGTGTCTGGTGAAAGGTTGTACGGGGTAGGCACTTCAGCAAAGAGCTCCCCGGGCAGGGCAATCTTCATCCCCAAGGAGAGGTTCTGCAGCACGGAGGTCAGCGAGATGAGGACCCGCAGGTTGAGTCTGGAAGGAGGAAGAGGAGGAAACAGAGTCACGGATGGCATCGAGATGGAAGGGAGCCTCAAAAGTCATAGAATCATGGAATCAGTCAGGGTTGGAAGGGACCACAAGGATCAGCCAGTTCCAACCCCCCTGCCATGCCCAGGGACACCCTACCCTAGATCAGGCTGCCCACAGCCTCTGCCAGCCTGGCTGCAAACACCTCTGGGGATGTGGCCCAAGCCACCTCCCTGGACAACCCAGTCATCTTGACCAACTCCCCCCCGCACTCAGCAAGGACATCTCCAACTAGATCAGGCTGCTCACATCAAGCCTGCTCTTGAATGGACGCAGAGAACCTGAGTCAACCATGGAGAACGTCAGCGTCCATGGAGAACCTCAAAGAATAACCATAGACATTCTCTGAATGTCCACAAAGAACCTGGGTGAACAACCACAGAGAACCTGGATAAACAACCACTGGAGAACCTGAATGAACCACAGAGAACCTGAACACCCACAGAGAGCCTGGATGAACAGCAGAGAACCTGAACACCCACAGAGAGTCTGGATGAACAGCAGAGAACCTGAATGGTCCACAGGGAACCTGAATGAACCATTGAGAACCTGAATGAACGACCACAGATATTCTCTAAGTGTCCACAGAGAACCTGGGTGAACCACAGAGAATCTCCTTCTCTGGAGACTTTCAAGGTCTGTCTAGATATGTTCCTATGTGACCTCAACTGGACTGTCTGGTCCTGCTCTGGCAAGTAGGTTGGACTCGATGAGCTCTTTGGGTCCCTTCCAACCCCTGACATCCTGTATGCCTGGGTAAACAACCACTGGAGAGCCTGAATGAACCACAGAGAACCTGAAAGCCCACAGAGAGCCTTGATAAACCAGAGAGAATCTGGATGAGCAACCACAGAGAATGTGGATGAAGCACAGAGAACCTGGACGAAGAGAGCCTGGACAAAGCAAAGAGAACCTGGACAAAGAGAGCCTGAATGAAGCACAGAGAACCTGGATGAAGCACAGAGAACCTGAACGAAGAGAGCCTGGACAAAGCACAGAGAACCTGAACAAAAAGAGCCTGAATGAAGCACAGAGAACCTGGATGAAGCACAGAGAACCTGAACGAAGAGAGCCTGGACAAAGCACAGAGAACCTGGACAAAGCACAGAGAACCTGGACAAAGAGAGCCTCAATGAAGCACAGAGAACCTGAACGAAGAGAGCCTGGACAAAGCACAGAGAACCTGAACGAAGAGAGCCTGAACAAAGCACAGAGAACCTGGACAAAGCACAGAGAACCTGGACAAAGAGAGCCTGAACGAAGCACAGAGAACATGGATGAAGAGAACCTGGACGAAGCAAGCCTGACTGAAGCACAGAGAACTGGCCCCACCTGCTTCATCAGCAACCACTCAGCCTGCTGCAGAGTGGAGAGTGCCACCCAGAGGAGCTTGCTAATCACCGTGGCCGCAGGCCAAGCCCCAGCCCTGCCCTTCCTATCACCACCCACCACACCACCTCTCTTGGCGCATCTCCGTTTCCCTGGGGAGGCACCGGAGCACCCCAACGAGATGGGACGGAAACCATCAGCACCAGCACAGCCCCACGGTCCACAGGCAGGACCACAGCCTGGACCTGGATCTGACCCAGGGCCCACGGTCCACAGGCAGGACCACAGCCTGGACCTGGCCCAGGGCCCACGGTCCACAGGCAGGACCACAGCCTGGACCTGGCCCAGGGCCCACGGTCCACAGGCAGGACCACAGCCTGGACCTGGCCCAGGGCCCACGGTCCACAGGCAGGACCACAGCCTGGACCTGGCCCAGGGCCCACGGTCCACAGGCAGGACCACAGCCTGGACCTGGCCCAGGGCCCACGGTCCACAGGCAGGACCACAGCCTGGACCTGGCCCAGGGCCCACGGTCCACAGGCAGGACCACAGCCTGGACCTGGCCCAGGGCCCACGGTCCACAGGCAGGACCACAGCCTGGACCTGGCCCAGGGCCCACGGTCCACAGGCAGGACCACAGCCTGGACCTGGCCCAGGGCCCACGGTCCACAGGCAGGACCACAGCCTGGACCTGGCCCAGGGGCCACGGTCCCCAGGCAGGAGGGGACAGGCCGGGCACTTACTTGGCCACCAGCGCCTGCTCCGCTTCTTCCTCGCGGAAGAGGAAGCTGTGCATCTTCTGGCGGTAGTTGAGGCGGGTGACGGGCAGGGCCAAGCCCCCCTCCTGCCTGTAGTCCAGCGAGAGGGCAGGGGGCTTGTACTTGGCCAGCAGCTCCACGTCCTCGCCGGTCCTGGTGAGGCTGGGCACGACGATGCGGTTGCCGCGGTGCCAGCGCACGGCGTCGACGGGGCGGGANTCCCCAGGCAGGAGGGGACAGGCCGGGCACTTACTTGGCCACCAGCGCCTGCTCCGCTTCTTCCTCGCGGAAGAGGAAGCTGTGCATCTTCTGGCGGTAGTTGAGGCGGGTGACGGGCAGGGCCAAGCCCCCCTCCTGCCTGTAGTCCAGCGAGAGGGCAGGGGGCTTGTACTTGGCCAGCAGCTCCACGTCCTCGCCGGTCCTGGTGAGGCTGGGCACGACGATGCGGTTGCCGCGGTGCCAGCGCACGGCGTCGACGGGGCGGGGGCCCTCCC
>VWZI01007817.1:117493-128564 GCA_013396835.1 Psilopogon haemacephalus
CTCCCCGGCGGCGGGCGGGTGGCGGGGGCCGTCCCTCCGGCCCACCCTCACCCTCACCTTGCGCAGCAGCACCGGGCGGCCGCCGAAGTCGAAGGCCACCCACTGCTCGAAGACGCCCAGGGCGCAGCAGTCCACGCGCACCTCCACCAGCGCCGCGCCGGGCGGCGAGGGCAGCCTGGGAACGTGGTCCCCGCGCAGGTAGTAGAGGGCTTGGGGATGTCCATGGCCTGCCAGGTAGAAATGGGCTCCGGGCTCCCGCCGGAGGAGCGCCACGTGCTGCAGAGGGACCTGCCGGGGGGAGGGAGGGAGGAGAAGAGAGAGGGGCAGAGGGGGTCAGGGCAGGAGGGGACAGAGGCTGGAGAGGTCCTCCCGCAGCCAGCAGTGTTTCCTGGGTTCTGCCAGGGGAGGGAGGAGAAGAGAGGAGTAGGAGGTGAAGGAAGCCCAGGGCAGGAGAGGACAGAGGCTGGAGAGGTCCTCCCGCAGCCGGCAGTGTTTCCTGGGTTCTGCCAGGGGAGGGAGGAGAAGAGAGGAGTAGGAGGTGAAGGAAGCCCAGGGCAGGAGAGGACAGAGGCTGGAGAGGTCCTCCCGCAGCCGGCAGTGTTTCCTGGGTTCTGCCAGGGGAGGGAGGAGAAGAGAGGAGTAGGAGGTGAAGGAAGCCCAGGGCAGGAGAGGACAGAGGCTGGAGAGGTCCTCCCGCAGCCGGCAGTGTTTCCTGGGTTCTGCCAGGGGAGGGAGGAGAAGAGAGGAGTAGGAGGTGAAGGAAGCCCAGGGCAGGAGAGGACAGAGGCTGGAGAGGTCCTCCCGCAGCAGGCAGCGTTTCCTGGGCTCTGCCAGGGGAGGGAGGAGAAGGGTGAGGGCAGCCCAGGGCAGGAGGGGACAGAGGCTGGAGAGGTCCTCCTGCAGCCGGCAGCGTTTCCTAGGGGAAGCCCTGGCCTTCCAGGATCTGAAGGGGGCCTACAGAAAAGCTGGGGAGGGACTTTTTAGGCTGTCAGGGAGTGAAAGGACTGGGGGGAACGGAGCAAAGCTGGAGGTGGGGAGATTCAGATTGGATGCGAGGAGGAAGTGCTTCACCAGCACCCCACAACATCCTGGGCAGGACAGCTGCTGAGCCTTGCTGCTTGTGAGGATGAGTGGGAGGTGCTGAGAGCAGCTAAAGGCCACCCCAGCCCCACCACACCAGCAGTGACAGGAAACACGGTGGCTGCAACGCCCCAGCTAAGAACCACCTGAGCCTGAGCTGCTCCTGCACACCCAACCCATGTCCTCATGGAGAGAATCACTGCCTGGGTTTGCTTGGAAGAGACCTTTGAGACCATGGAGTCCAAACCCTTACCCCAGCACTGCCAGGGCACCACCAAACCATGGCCCTCAGCACCACAGCTCCAGGGCTTTGAAACCCCTCCAGCAACGGCGACTCCACCACTGCCCTGAGCCAGGAAGAAATTGTTCCTCACGTCCAAGCTAAACTTCCCCTGGGACAACTTGAGGTTATTCCCCCTTGTCCTGCTGCTTGTTCCTTGGCAGAAGAGACCAACCCCACCTATCTCCAACCTCCTTCCAGGGAGCTGCAGAGAGCAATGAGGTCTCCCCTCAGCCTCCTTTTCTCCAGGCTGAACAATCCCAACTCCCTCAGCCAATATCCTCCTGGACGTCCCCAAACCTCTGGTCTCTCTACCCCTCTACAGAAATAACCACTAAAAACACCACCCAGCACCCCAGAGGATGAGGACTGTGCCCAGCACTGGGTGCTGGCAGTGGCTCACAGCCTGCCCCTGAGCAGCCCTGGGCTTACCTGGGAGCAAACCTTGAACCTCCACTGGTAACTTTTCTTCCTGTCCTCCAACTGCACGTGCAGGTCCTGCTCACACACCACACTCACCCCCTCGACGTGCTCAGCCATCTGTGGGGGAGGCAGCAGAGGAGTGGGACTGAGGGCACTGTCCCGGGGACACACAGCGAGGCCCTCTTCAGGGCCATCTTCATCCTTCGCCTTTCACTCCACATCCTCCCGAGAAGGGACCATCAGCAGAGCTCCTCACACTCAGTCCTCACCCACTCCTGCTGTGTGCCCGCACAGCTGCCCTGGGGAGAGGATGGACCCAGGGCAGAGCAGCGTGGTCAGGTAGCCCCAGCAGGCTCTTTGGTTGCCACCTCAAAGGAGGTGAAGGGAGGGAGATGCAAACCCCTGTTAGAAAGCTGAGGGGCGGCCTCTGCGCACAAGCTCTTAGCCCAGAGGCTGCTCCGGACCAGCCACTCCCACCCCACCACCCACTACTCACAATCAACACCCCGTTGGAGCAGGTCTGGTACTCGTGGAGCAGCCGATCCTGGTAGGACAAGAGCCCATCCTTCAGCGCTTGCTTCTTCCTCTTGCCTTTCACCTTCACCCTCTGGATCCACTCCTGCAGCTCCTCGGCGGAATGAGCCTTGGTGCAGCTCTTCCCCATTTCACACACCTCCATCCTGCCGGGAGAGAGACGTCCCCAGGTGCCAGCCGGGTGCCAGCTGGGTGCCAGCTGCCCCTGCCCCGCCGCCCCGGGCCGGCTGCCTTACTTGCTACACAGCGAGAAGGTGGTGAGCCCCAGCGGCGGCGCACGATGGACCCACTGCACGGAGGTGTCGGCCGAGAGCATCTGCCTGTGCTCCACGGAGGAGCAGTGGCTCTCGAAGCTCTCCTGCGAGCTGAAGGTCACCAGGCAGAGGCGGCAGTAGAAGTGTGCCGGAGCTGGGGCCAGCAGCTGGCCGTTGGCGCCGCAGCTCTCCGCCGGCGGCAGCAGGTCGGAGCGCAGCAAGCCCTGCTCCCTCTCCGCCTCCCAGATGGCCATCTCCAGGTCGCTGTGGGCATAATGGCAGCGCTGCGGGCCGTGCTTGCAGGGCAGGCCCCTGGAGACGAAGCTGCAGTAGCTGAAGCTGGACCTGAACTCGGGGCAGGGCCGGACGGCCGTGTACTGCTTCTTCTTGCGGGCGTCCGACACCGCCTGCACCAGCAGCGGCTCCCAGCGGCTGTGGAACTGGCAGAGCCGCCCCCCGCCCTCCCCCGAGATGCGCTGGGGGCAGCCGAAGAAGCAAGGCTTGCAGACCTCCTGGAACTGGCCCCCGAACTCGCTGAGGATCTCCTGGGCCAGGCCGCCCGGGCGCTGAGGACCGGCCGCGGGGTCGCCTCCCAGCTGCGCCTGCAGCACGGCAGCCTTCAGCCAGCGCCACTCCACCTGCTGCTCCCGCTCGAAGTTCCAGACCGCCGCCTCCTCGGGGCTCCAGGCAAAGGTGCACTGGCTCTTGTGCTTGCTGCAGCCCTCTCCCACCTGGTAGTACCTGCAGACGGCGTAGCGGGCAGGGGTGGGGAAGCCTGGCCTCCTGGAGACCTTCCTCCAGGCTGCGGCGTGGCTGCGGCGGCCGCGGCAGCGAGCCAGCAGGATCTCGTACATGCAGCGGTGCTCCACCTCTTGCAGCTGGTAGGTGGTCTCGTTCTCCCTCACGCTGCACTTGGAGCAGACCAAGCGCAGCTCCAGGTGCTTCTGGAGCTTGCCCAGCGGCACCGCCGGGGCGGTCGCCGTCGGCATCTTGGGTACCGCGGCTCCGGCCGAGCGAAATCGGCAGCGGGAAGGTCCTAGGAGGTGATGCCGGGGGGAGGAGGTGCCATGGAGCTGCTGTGTCCTAGCTCACCTCGTGCCTGCTGAGCATCGGAGCGAGGTGACAAAGCCTCCTGACAAGGAAACGAGGAGCAAGTGACTTAGCAGCAAGCATCGCCTGGGCACAGCCCGGGCACAGCCTGGCCTTGCTCTCCAGGATGCAGCCAGGAACCTCATCCAGCCCCAGCAGGCACTCTCGTCCTCAGCACCCAAGTGCCTGGGGTCTGCTCCCACCCCACTCATCCAGCCCCCTTCTCCCACCAGCCCAACCCCAGCAGGCACTCTTGTCCTCAGCACCCAAGTGCCTGGGGTCTGCTCCCACCCCACTCTCCCAGCCCCATTCTCCCACCAGCCCAAGTCTGTGTCCTGCAGTGACTGGAGTGAGGAGCAGGGAGGGTTCCTGGTAGGGCTCTGGGGTGCCACAGCATTTACCAGCCAGCTGCTCAAGGCTGCCCTGGAGGGCTCAGCACAGTCCTCTTGCTGGCCACCATCCTCCTCCCGACCCACAGACAGATGATCTGACTTCCTCTTCCCGTGGCAGCGCCTCCCCTGCTCTGGTTTGCTCCTGCCAACTTTCTCTTTCTTGTTCCTGCTCTCACCTCTGGGTCTGGCTGGGTAACCCCAGCACCGCCCCACGCAGAGGAGGAGAAACCCAGCCCCAGCCTCCCCATGGCACAGATTAGTGGAGCAAGCACCCGAGGCTGGGAGATGCTGGAACAGAGACCTGCTGGCATCTCCTCCAGCCACCAGGTCGGGAAGCATCCAGCTGGGAGAGCTCTGGCTCTGAAGGTGACTCAGGTCTCCCTGCTCTCCCTGGTCACCAGCTCCAGCCTTTGCCAGCAGTTTCCTGGGTAACCAGAGGCCAGGAGTGTCCCTGGGAACGCTGCTGCAGGGTTTGGTGGCTGGGCCACGCAGCTCAGGGCGCAGGGAGGGTGCCAGGGTGGGTCTGCGGGCAGGGTGTGCTGCCCAGCAAAGCCCCCAGCCTCCTGCTGAGCACCCACCCGTGGGCTCTGACCCACAGCCAGCACGGGCCAGCTCTCCAGGGGCACGGGGGGCAAGGGTGCTTGCAGCTGCAGATGATGGAATCCTAAAACCACAGAAGTGTTTGGGTTGGAAAAGTCCTCTGAGGTCAAATCCAAACATCAGCCCAACACTGCCACAGGCAGGAAACCACAGCCCCAAGTGCCATGGCCTCATGGCTTTTGGACATCTCCAGGCTACGGTGCCTCCACCTCTTCCCTGGGCAGCCTGTTCCAAAGCCTGACCTCTCTTGCAGGGAACAAATTTCTCCTAATCCCCAAACTGGCAAAGAGGAGGTTGAGGGGAGAGCTTCTGGCTCTCTACAGCTCCCTGAGAGGAGGCTGGAGCCAGCTGGGGGCTGGGCTCTTCTCCCCATTATCGAGTGATAGAACAAGAGGAAATGGCCTCAGCTTGCCCCCAGGGGAGGCAGGAAGGTGAAGAACAACTTCTTCCCCTGGAGGGCTGTCCAGGCTGCCCAGGGCAGTGATGGAGTCCCCATCCCTGAAGCTGTGGTGCTGAGGGCCATGGTCTGGCAGTGCCCTGGCAGTGCTGGGCTAAGGGTCAGGCTCCATCATCTCAAAGGTCTCTTCTCAGCCTAAACAACTCTGCGAGTCTGTGATTCTGATCCTACTCCTGTGCCACACAGCAGGCTGGGCACGCGCTGGGTGGATCAACACCAGCCCTGCTTATCTCTCCAAGGTCTGGCAGCCAGCCTGGTGCTGGGCAGATCTGCTGCTTTCAGTTTCAGTCAGCTGTGAGGCTCCACGGTGGAGCCCCACGGCCCTGCTGCCTCTTCCTCTAATCACAGTCGGGGTCACTCTGCCACCGCTGCCTCTCCGCACCCAGAGCTGCATCACCCCAAGTCACCTCGCAGCCTTCCTTTGCAAACCTCTAGCCCAAGGCCTCCCACTCAGGTTGGCAGCCCTTGCTGAATGGTGGGGAGTTGGAAGGGACCTCTGGAGATCAGCCAGTCCAACCTACCCTGCTAAAGCAGGGCACCCACAGCAGCCTGCCCAAGAGCAAAATGCCCAGGGTGGCATCTTGGACTGATCTGGAGATCAGCCAGTCCAAGCCCTCTGCTAAAGTAGGGCACCTAAAGCACCTTGCCCAGAAGCACAATGCCCAGGGTGGGTTGGAAGGGACTTCTGGAGATCAGCCAGTCCAACCCACCTGCTCAAGCAGAGCACCCAGTAGCCTGCCTGGGGTTGCAATGGAGCTCTGGAGATCAGCCAGTCCAACCCACCCTGCTGAAGCTGGGCACCCACAGCAGCCTGCCCAGAAGCACAATGCCCAGGGTGGGTTGGAAGGGACCTCTGGAGATCAGCCAGTCCAAGCCCTCTGCTAAAGTAGGGCACCCACAGCAGCCTGCTTGGGGTTGCAATGCCCATCTGGGCTTGGAAGCTCTTCACAGAAGGAGACTCCACAACCTCTCTGAGCAGCCTGCTCCAGGACTCTGAACCCTCACACCAAACAAGCTTCTCCTCAGGGAACCTCCTGGCTTCCAGTTTGTGCCCACTGCCCCTTGTCCTGTCCCTGGGCACCACTGACGAGCCTGGCCCCAGCCTCTTGCCCCCCACAGCTCCTTTAGCTCTTGCTGAGCATTGCTCAGATCCCCTCTGGGGCTGCTCTTCTGCAGGCTCTCAGCTTTTGCTCCTCAGACAGAAGGAGAGAAAAACTTTTTCTTTGCTCTGGCTCTACCACAGAAGGAAATGTTGGGGCCACAGCACAAATTTGGGTGCTGCCTGATCCCTGACTGTTGCAGGGGAAAAGTTTTTCGTGGAAATGCAGTGACTTGGGAAACAAGGAGAACCCAGGAGAGCACCTGCAAGCCACGAAAAGGCAGGAGGGAGAGCAGGATGCTGTGCTTCTGCCCAAGGGGTGCTCCACTGAGCCCCAGGGAGACAACACAGAGCTGGTGTGGGGCTGCAGACCCTTCACCGGGGGCTGTGCTCTTGACAACAGCCCCTGAGGGTGATGGAAGCTTGGAAATAAAACCCAGCTGCTAGGAATTGGCAGCAGTGGTTTTGGGGGGATGAGTTCTGCCCCAGGCACTGCTCTGCAGGACCCCATCCTGGGCTGCAGAATGGAGCAGAGGGCAAATACCCATCCTGTGCCAACCTAGGGGCAGTCCTTGGTCCAAAGCCTGATGCTAAGAGGGACCATTCCCTCCCACCCCCTCCCAGCTTTCCTCAGGTGATCAGGGATCAGCTGGAGCTTGCCCCTTATCCCAGAGTGTGATGCTAACAGGGACCAATCCTCCACCCCAGCTTTCCTCAGGAGATCAGGGATCAGCTGGAGCTTGTCCCTTATCCCAAAGCATGATGCTAACAGGGACCATTCCCCCCCCTAGCTTTCCTCAGGTGATCAGGGATCAGCTGGAGTTTGTCCCTTATCCCAAAGCATGATGCTAACAGGGACCATTCCCCCCCCTAGCTTTCCTCAGGTGATCAGGGATCAGCTGGAGTTTGTCCCTTATCCCAGAGTGTGATGTTAAGGAGGGACCAATCTCCCACCCCAGCTTTCCCCAGGAGATCAGGGATCAGCTGGAGCTAACCCAAAGGCCAGAGCAGAGGCACAGCATCCCTGCTGCTGCAAGCTCAGCTTGTCCCAGTAACTCCACACAGAGTCCAACGAGGCTGTTTTGGGGCTAACACCAGCAGCTTTGGGAAGAGCTCAGCTTCTTCCTCTGACACAGCAGTTCCACCTTCCTCCAGTTCTGGAGCTCCTATTACAAGAGGGATGTGGAGATGCTGGAGGTGTCCAGAGAAGGGCCAGAAGGATGCTCAAAGGGCTGCAGCATCTCTGCTGTGAGCACAGCCTGAAAGAGTTGGGGCTGTGCAGTCTGGAGGAGAGGAGGCTCCCAGGTCAACTTCTTGTGGCCTTCTAAGATCTGAAGTGGGCTACAAAAAAGCTGGGGAGGGACTTTATTTAGGCTGTCAGGGAGTGACAGGACTGGGGGGAATGGAGCAAAGCTGGAGGTGAGGAGATTCAGCCTCAACGTGAGGAGGAAGTTGTTGAGCATGAGAGTGGTGAGAGCCTGGAATGGGTTGCCCAGGAAGGTGTTTGGGGCCAGATCCCTGGAGGTGTTTTTGGCCAGGCTGGCAGAGGCTGTGGGCAGCCTGCTCTAGGGTAGGGTGTCCCTGGGCATGGCAGGGGGGTTGGAACTGGCTGCTCCTTGTAGCCCCTTCCAACCCTGACTGATTCTAGGATTCCTCCCTCTAGAAGTCTCCTCCTTCAGATGAGCCCTCCTGAGGAAGGCACCGCTGAGGGTTTGTGCAACACCTGCCCAAGGCTACCACTGCCAAAGCCCTCAGCCTCCCACAGGGCTGAGGATGGGATCTGCTCTCTGGAGCTCCACAGCTGAGCCTTCCCCCAGAACCCGGAGGAGATGTCCTGCAAGCAGCCACACCACCAGCTTGCTTGGTTAACCATTTCCACCTCTTCCTGCCGCTGATGGCCCAGGCAGGACATCCCAGCGTGAGGAGGCTAAGAGGGAATATTCCACCTTTAGAGGCTGCATTTCTCCTGATGTTTATCTTTTCTTTTTTTCTTTTTTTTTTTATCTTTCATTTCTCCCTTCTTTCTTTTAGTTGTTCCTTTCTTTTTTTTTTTCTTTTTTTAAATCTTGTTTTTCCCTTTAAGTTTTTTCTTTTTTATCTTTCTTTTTTAATCTTTTTTTCCTTTTAGTTTTTTCCTTTTTTTCCTTTTTTTTATCTTTTTTTCCCCTTTTAGTTTTTTCTTTTAGTCTTTCTTTTTTTTAGTTTTTTTTTCTTTTTTTAAATCTTGTTTTTCCCTTTAAGTTTTTTCTTTTTTATCTTTCTTTTTTAATCTTTTTTTCCTTTTAGTTTTTTCCTTTTTTTCCTTTTTTTTATCTTTTTTTCTCTTTTCTTTGTGCTTTTATTTTTTTTCCTTCTAGTTTTTTTTTTCATTCTTTCTTTTTCCCCTTTCTTTTAGTTTTTTCTCTCTTTTTTTTCTCTCTTTCTCTCTTTTTTCTCTCTCTTTCTCTCTTTTTTCTCTCTCTTTCTCTCTTTTTTCTCTTTTTCTCTCTCTCTCTTTTTTTTTTCCCCCTCTTTCTCTCCACAACCCACCTTAGAGCAGAAAATAAATGGGAAAAAATAAAACAAACCAAAACAGTGCAAAGCCACAGGAGCTTTTGCAACCCAAGCCCAGGAGGAGAGACAGGAGGAAGCTTGAGCCTATCCTGCTGCTGCTAAAACTCTGATTGTGAGCAGGTCCAAAGGAGGGAAACGAAGCTGGGGAAGGGTCTGGAGAACAAGGCTGGGGAAGAGCAGCTGAGGGAGCTGGGGGTGTGCAGCCTGGAGAAAATGAGGTTGTGTGGAGACCTCATTGCTCTCTACAGCTCCCTGAAAGGAGGCTGGAGCCAGGTGGGGGTTGGGCTCTGCTCCCAAGGAACAAGCAATGGGGCAAGAGGAAATAGCCTTAAGTTGCCCCAGGGAAGGTTTAGGTTGGAGCTGAGGAAAGATTTCCTCCCTGCAGGAGTGGTCAGGGACCAGAACAGGCTGCCCAGGGGATGGTGGAGTCCTCATCCCTGGTGGTGTTCAAGAAACCTGTGGCCATGGCAGCTGGGGCCATGGTTTAGTGGCCGTGGTGGTGCTGGGCTAAAGGTTGGGCTCAATGATCTTATGGACTGGACCATCTTAGAGGCCTTTTCCAACCAAACCAATTCTGTGCCAACAGTGCAACCCAAGTGCCTCAGGGATGTGGGGGCTGATGGAGAGCAACAGTTACCAGCAAGCCACAGGCTGTGATTCTCAAGACACCTCAGTGCCACAGAGAGAAGCTGAAATATGGAGCTGGAGAGCCAAGAGTCCTCACCCCTGCACGGCCACAGAGCCCACAGGAGATGAGGTCCTGCAGCAGTGAGGAGCTGATGGACCCATCAGGGTGGGCTTCTGCCTCGCTCCCTGCACATCACCTGCCCAGGCACCAATCTGGACACCTTCTGCCCAGCACCAGTCTCACTGCCATCCAAACCAACCCACACTGAACTGCATCAAATCAAATCAAACCAAAGCAACCCAAACTGAACTGAACCAAATCAAATCAAACCAAACCAAATTCAACTGAACTGAACCAACTCAAACTGAACTGAACTGAACCAACCCAAAGTGAACCAAAGTGAACCAAAATGAACCAACCCAAACTGAACCAAACTGAGCTGACCCAAACCAACCCAAAATGAACCAAACTGAAACAACCCAAACCAAATTAAACTGAGCTGAACCAAACCAACCCAAAATGAACCAACCCAAAACCAAATTAAACTGAGCTGAACCAAACCAACCCAAACTGACTTAAACCAAATCAAAATTAACCAACCCAAGCCAAACCGAATGGGACTGAACCAACCCAAACCGACCCAAATCAAATTAAAACAAAGCAAACTGAACCAAACTAAACCGACCCAAAATTGAACTGAACCTAAATCGAAGCAAACTGAGCCAAACCAAATCAAGTCAATCTGAACAGAATCAAACTGAACTGAACTAACCCAAACTGAACTGAACCAAACTAAAGCGAAGCGAACGAAACCAACCCAACCCAAACTGAACCAGCCCAACCCAAGCCACCACCTCACTAAGGGCTTTTCCTCCATGCTCAGGAAGATGCTTGAGGTCAGGGCCAGGCCACACTCGCTCCGAGCATGGTCCCCTGGCAGAGACCTGGCAGAGACCTGGCAGGGCTGAAGCACTGGCAGGGATGATAATCACATTTCCTTGGAAAGAGCGAGAGAGGAAGCACGACCAGGGCAGAGCAATGCTCATCCTGCCCCTGCAACCCGGTCCTGCTGCTCCACTCCCCTCTGCCAGCGCAGCCCTTGGGCAGGTTTTGCCTCCAGTAATTATTAACAGGAGATTAGGCAATGCTCTACGCTGGAGTAAGCCAAGTGCCCCTCGATCGGAGCAGATGTGGGGCAGAGCGGTGGTACAGCCCTCTGCGGACACAGGGATGGGCTCGGGGGACCACAGTCCCCTGCCCCACTTACCAGTCCCGGCCCAGCGCTGCACTGGGCACCCAGGGAGGTTTTTGCTTGCTGGGAGCAGCGGAGCAGGAGCAGCACAAGGTGCCCCAGCGCCCCGGCAGTGCAGCCAGCCTGGAGGGCAGGGCTTGGCACGGGTGGACGAGGAATCATCCCCTAGATGCCAACCCGCTGCCTGCCACCCCCCTTCTCCATCCACCCACACCGCGGCCCCTCCAGTTTTTTCCCCTCTCCTGGACAAAAGCACCCTCCCGAAGTTCCGGGGCTCCTCCTTTTCCCAGCCCTTTCCAACACAACAGTTCACTCGAAGTCCCACCCCGAGAGCTGGCACATCCCTGCCGGCCTGCCTCCGCCAGGTGCCACCCGCCACACCGCTGCCCCGAAGCGGTGGGCAGTGCACGGACACCTTCCCCCCCCCCCC
>VWZI01007817.1:143858-155908 GCA_013396835.1 Psilopogon haemacephalus
GAGGAGGAGGAGGAAGGGATGGCTGAGGGTGGGAGGAGGAGGAAGGGATGGCTGAGGGTGCGAGGAGGAGGAAGGGATGGCTGAGGGTGCGAGGAGGAAGGTCTGTGCGTACCATCGGCGGGGGCAGGCGTCAGGGGGATGTACTCTGTCGATGTCTGACTGCTCAAGGACACTCTGGCCCCCGTCAGGTCGATTTTGGTGCTCCTGCAGGTGTTGGAGCAGACCTTGGTGTGCTGGTAGAAATCCAACTCTCCCGAGTCCATGATCTTCCTGAAAGGCAGGGAGCAGGGACAAGGGACAGGCAGGTCAGGGAGCTCCAGCACACAGCTCCTGAGGGTCCTCACCCCCAGAGCTCCCAAAGCCTCGGGTGAGAAGCAAAGCCACAGACTTGCTGCCGTTGGAAAAGGCTCCCCCAGGCTCACCGAGTCCAACCACAGCCACTGAAACATGTCCATGGAACAGCAAGAGCAGGAGAGCAGAGGCAGCAGCTGCAATCATGGAATGGTCTAGGTTGGAAGGGAGCTCAAAGCTCAGCCAGTTCCAACCCCCCTGTGACACAGGCAGGGACACCTCCCACTAGAGCAGCTCGCTCAAGGCCTCATCCAGCCTGGTCCTGAACACCTCCAGGGAGGTTGTGCAGCACAGAATCATAGAATGTGCCAGCTGAGGGTGAGGCAGCAAGAAGTCTCTTCCTTCTCTTTTTGACTCCACACCTCAAACAAATGAGGCCTGCCCCTGTTGATGAGCCCAGGTAAGGACCCCCAGAAACAGGGCTGATGAACCCAGACAAGGACCCCCAGAAGTGAGGCTTAACCCTACTGATGAGCCCAGACAAGGATCCCCAGAAGTGGAGCTTAATCCTATTGATGAACCCAGAAAAGGGCCCCCAGAAGTGAGGCTTAACCTTATTGATGAGCCCAGACAAGGACCTCCAGAAGTGAGGCTTAATCCTATTGCTGAGCCCAGACAAGGACCCCCAGAAGTGGAGCTTAATCCTAGAATCAGTCAGGGTTGGAAGGGACCACAAGGATCAGCCACTTCCAACCCCCCTGCCATGCCTAGGGACACCCTACCCTNAGTCCCACCCCCCCTGCCATGCCCAGGGACCCCCTCCCCTAGAGCAGGCTGCCCACAGCCTCTGCCAGCCTGGCTGCAAACACCTCCAGGGATCTGGCCCCAAACCCCTCCCCGGGCAACCCATTCCAGCCTCTCACCACTCTCATGCTCAACAACTTCCTCCTCATATCCAATCTGAATCCTATTGATGAACCCAGACAAGGGCCCCCAGAAGTGGAGCTTAATCCTATTGATGAACCCAGACAATGACCTCCAGAAGTGAGGCTTAATCCTATTGCTGAGCCCAGACAAGGACCCCCAGAAGTGGAGCTTAATCCTAGAATCAGTCAGGGTTGGAAGGGACCACAAGGATCAGCCACTTCCAACCCCCCTGCCATGCCTAGGGACACCCTACCCTAGAGCAGGCTGCCCACAGCCTCTGCCAGCCTGGCCCCAAACACCTCCATGGGCAACCCATTCCAGGCTCTCACCACTCTCATGCTCAACAACTTCCTCTTCACCTCCAGTCTGAATCCTATTGATGAACCCAGACAAGGATCCCCAGAAGTGAGGCTTAATCCTATTGATGAACCCAGAAAATGGCTCCCAGAACTGAGGCTTGATCCTGTTGATGAACCCAGACAAGGATCCCCAGAAGTGAGGCTTAAACCTATTGATGAACCCAGAAAATGGCTCCCAGAAGTGAGGCTTGATCCTGTTGATGAACGCAGAAAAGGGCTCCCAAAAATGGGGCTGATGAGCCCAGGTAAGGTCTCTCAGCTGAGGCAAGGGAGGCTGCAACAGTGGGTGTGGGATCCCCCCAGCTGTCTGCAATGCACCCCCAGGCTTTCCTGGCCAACAAGCCCCTGAGCTTGCCCAGCCTGGCTCCTGGGGGATGCTGGCCTTGCCTTCACCCTTTTCCTGCTGGAGGTTTTGCTCCTTTGCAACCCTCCCCCCAAAAGCAGAAGCCTCTTATGCAAACTTCCACGTGGAGGCAAAGCTGCTCAGAAGGAAGAAGGGGAGATGCCTGCAGTGAAGCAGCAGAACCAGTGTCACCTTGGGGAGGGAGTACAAACCACTGACAGTTCCTGGGGAAAGAGGTGATGCTTTTTATCCTGCCTACAGGCAGAGAGAGAAGGCTTTAATTAAATCACAGGCTGGGGCTGGTGGTTCAGGAAGAGCAGAGAAGAATTAAATTACTGTGGTTAAGACTAGAGAAGAGAAATAAGCTTTAAATAAATCCATGACATGAAAGGGGGGGAAAAAAAAAAACCCACCACAACAAAAGGCTGCAAAGCAGAGATGCTGCAATGGGAGTGGTGGGGGCTGAGCAGCCTGGCTGCCAGCATGCTGAGACACACCAGAGCCCATTAGAACTTCCAGTGGCCTCATGGCAGCTGCCTCAAGTCCTAAACACCCCATGGAATGTTTTCCTGGAATCACAGAATCAGCTGGAAGGGACCTCAAAGCTCAGCCAGCTCCAACCCCTCTGCCACAGGCAGGGACACCTCCCACCAGCACAGGGTGTTCAAGGCTTCATCCAACCTGGCCTTCAACACTTCCAGGCAGCCTCCCTGGGCAACCTGTGCCAGTGTCTCACCACCCTCACCAGAGAGAATTTCTTCCTCCTCTCCCATCCCTGCTCTCCCAGGAATTTTCCTTGCCAGCACTGCAGTTGGGGCCTCCTCTGGCCCTGCTCCAACAGGTCCCTGTCTGTGCTGAGGACTCCAGAGCTGCCCCAGCACTGCAGTTGGGGTCTCAGCAGAGCAGGGAGGCAGAATCCACTCCCTACCCCTGCTGCCCACACTGCTGGGGACCAGCCCAGGACAGGCTGGGGCTAGGCTGTAGGTGGATGTCTGTGCTGAGAATCAGGTGTCCACAAAGCATCTCCTTGAGTGTCTGTAGCACCAGCACAGCCTGCTCAGCACTTGGCAACCCTTTGGGGGTAAAAATTGTTCCCCATGCCCAACCTAGTCATCCCCTGGGGCAGCTGCCCTTGAACTCCTCCAGAGAGGGGGCATCCACAACCTCCCTGGGCAACCTGCGCCTGCCTCTCCCACCCCAGGTTACTCAAGGCCTCATCCAAGCTGCCCTTGAACCTCTCCAGCAAGGAGGCATCTACAACCTCCCTGGGCAACCTGTGCCAGTCTCTCTCACCCCAGGTTGCTCAAAGTCTCATCCAAGCTGCCCTTGAACACCTCTCCAGGGAGAGAGCATCCACAACCTCCCTGGGCAACCTGCGCCTGCCTCTCCCACCCCAGGTTACTCAAGGCCTCATCCAAGCTGCCCTTGAACCTCTCCAGCAAGGAGGCATCTACAACCTCCCTGGGCAACCTGTGCCAGTCTCTCTCACCCCAGGTTGCTCAAAGTCTCATCCAAGCTGCCCTTGAACACCTCTCCAGGGAGAGAGCATCCACAACCTCCCTGGGCAACCTGCGCCTGCCTCTCCCACCCCAGGTTACTCAAGGCCTCATCCAAGCTGCCCTTGAACACCTCTCCAGGGAGAGAGAATCCACAACCTCCCTGGGCAACCTGTGCCAGTGTCTCTCACCCCAGGTTACTCAAGGCCTCATCCAAGCTGCCCTTGAACACCTCTCCAGGGAGAGGGCATCCACAACCTCCCTGGGCAACATGTGCCAGCTTCTTTCACTCCAGGTTGCTCAAAGCCTCATCCAAGGTGCCCTTGAACACCTCCTAGCGAGAAGGCATCCCCAACCTCCCTGGGCAAGCTGTGGCAGCCTCTCTTCCCCCAGACGACTGCCAAAGGCAGGGGGCCAGAGCCCGTTGAGGTTCTTGCTCCCCCTGCGGGCGGAGAGCGGCGGAGGCTGAGCGGCAGCAGGCGCAGGCTCACCGCAGCATGATGCCGTTCATGCGGATCGCTCGCTTCCAGTCCTTCAGGGTCGACTTGCCTGCCAAGTGCACGAACTCCTTGGGGCTGATCAGGTGGTCGTCGAACTGCAGAGGGCAAAGGGCAGCGTCAGCAGGACAAGGCACAGGTCGCCTGTGGCAGCAGAGCTGGAGCCTGGCAGCACAGCCACAGCGCAGCCTCCAGCCCTGCTGCTGCTGCTGCAATGGACCACCAAAGGACAGGCTGCCAGAGCCACAGCCTGGGCTGGGAGGCACCTTCCAGGTCAGCCTTCTGGAGAGGCCCCTTCCAGGTCATCCAAGTCCAAACCCTTACCCCAGCAGTGCCAGGGCACCACCAAACCATGGTCCATAATCCAATTACTCCTAACATCCAGCCTGAACCTTGCCCTGACACAGCTTGAGGCTGTGTCCCCTCCTTCTGTTGTTGCTTGCCTGGCAGCAGAGCCCAACCCCACCTGGCCACAACCTCCCTTCAGGGAGCTGCAGAGAGCAATGAGCTCTGCCCTGAGCCTCCTCTTCTGCAGGCTGCACACCCCCAGCTCCCTCAGCCTCTCCTCTTGGGGCTGTGCTCCAGGCCCCTCCCCAGCCTTGCTGCCCTTCTCTGGACACCTTCCAGCACCTCAACATCTCTCTTCAATTGAGGGGCCCAGAACTGGACACAGCACTCAAGATGTGGCCTGAGCAGTGCCAGTACAGGGGCAGAATAACCTCCCTGCTCCTGCTGGCCACACTGTTCCTCCTCCAGGCCAGGATGCCATTGGCTCTGCTGGGCACACTGCTGGCTCCTGTTCAGCTGCTGCCACCCAGCACCCCCAGGTCCCTCTCTGCCTGGCTGCTCTCAGCCACTCTGTCCCCAGTAGTGCTACTTGGGCTTGTTGTGGCCAAAGTGTAGAACCCTGCAGTTAGCCTTGGTCAATCTCATCCCTTTGGCCTCTGCCCACCCATCCAGCCTGGCCAGGTGCCTCTGCAGGGCTCCTCCTACCCTCCAGCAGCTCCACACCTGCTCCTAACTTGGTGCTACCTGCAAACTTACTGAGGAGGCAGGGAAGCCTCCAACAGAGGCATGGGAAGCACTATCCCAGCATTGGGAGCCTTTCTTCTCACCTGTACACACTTCACATTGATCCCAGGGCACACAAACTTCCTCCAGATGAGGTTGGCTTTGCTGTCCCCGCAGGTGATGGGGTAGACAATCTCTGCCTCCAAACTGTCCTCATCTTCAGCCATCTTCACTTCTCACAGGGAACAGAAGAAGGGACAGAGCAAACAGGAACGTGAGTCACAGCCCCAGCACAGCTGAAGCACTTCTGAAGGTCAAGCTTCACAAAAGAATTCACTGCAGGTGGTGCATGGTGGAGTTTGGGGCCACCACTTTACTCCTAAAGCCTCCAATCCCACCCCTTCCCTAAAAAAACCCAAAAACTTCTCAGGCAAACCAAATTTACCCTGGAATCAGTGGCCAGGGTTGGACATAATCCAATTAACTAAAAAATGAAAAGAATCTTCTTCAGGTCCAGAAGGTCACCCCTGGCTTGTGAGCAAAGCTGTCCTCGAGTCAGCTCCAGCCCAACTGGTCACGGTTTTGGCTCTGTAAAGTAATTTGTGACCCAAGCCAGCAGACTTTGCTGCCAAAATGACAGCCCCAACACGAGCTGGAAGGGCAAGGAGCTGCTGGTGGCCACGCACAGGGTCTCAGCCTACACCAGGAGAGGGCAGCAGGAACCCAGTCAGCAGCTGCCAGCTTGCTGCCAGCCACCCAGCCCCCTGCAGCCCACTGGGTGGTCCTGCATGCAGGGGAGAGCATCCCTGGTACCCCCAGGACAGCAACCTCGATAGCCTCAAGATAACATCCCCAGCACCACCAGGAAATGAACCTCAGGAGATCATCCCCACTGCTCCTTGGAGATCATCCCCAGTACCTCCAGGAGATCCTCCCCTAGGACAGCATCCCTGGTACCCCCAGGACAGCAACCTTGATAGCCTCAAGAGATCATCCCCAGCACCACCAGGAAATGAACCTCAGGAGAGCATCCCCACTGCTCCTTGGAGATCATCCTCAGTACCTGAAGGAGATCATCCCCTAGGACAGCATCCCTGGTACCCCCAGGACAGCAACACTGACACCCTCAGGAGATCATCCCCAGGAGATCATCCCCAGTACCACCAGGAAATGAACCTCAGGAGATCATCCCTGGGGTCTCCAAAAGAACATCCCCTAGGACAGCATCCCTGGTACCCCATCCCTGGCACCCCCCAGGAGAGCAGCTCCAGGAAAGCAACCTTGATACCCTCAAGAGATCACCCCCAGGAGAACATCCCTGGGGCCTCCTAAAGGACATCCCCAAGGACAGCATCCCTGGTACCCCATTTCTGGTACTCCCAGAAGAAAAATCCTCTGGGGCAGCCACCAGCCCTGCACAGCAGTGGCCAGAGGCTCTTGGGCCTGTGCCACACTGGGGTGGTGGAGCTGGCACAGCTCAAGCAAGGGACTCCAGCATGGGCTGAACCTACCTAGGACTGCTTCCTTCAGATGGGTGGAGGCTGTGAAGGCAGCAGCAGCTGCAGCAGCTGCATTTTCTGTCTCCAGAGTGTCTTCATTTATGTCACCACTGGGAAGAGCATGGGAGAGGCAGAGTTAAGCCATGTGGCTGAGCCACCCCCAACACCCCACGGAGATGTTGCTTCAAAGTCACTCAGGCCACATTTTCCCAGCAGAGCCAGGAGGCAGCTCTGGTTTGGGAGGCTCAGCAGCTCCATTTTCCTGCAGGCAGATGCAGACCACCACTGCCAGCAGCTCTGCCTCGCTCCCCCTTTCAACCCCAGCCCCATGGAGCTGCCTCCAGCATGAGGCATGCTGGGGAGCTGGCACAGAGGGGTTCCTCACTCAGAAGTCACTGCCAGCCTCTGACAGCTCGATCTGAGAAGATTCCTCCAAGAAAAAAAAACATCTGTGAGACATGCTGAGGCTGGCTGGGTAGGGGGTGGGCTGGCTGAATCCTCTGGTGCACAGGAAGCTCCCAGGAGCAGGACCTCAAGGAGCTTCAAGCACCCCACAAAGGAGCCTGACAAAGGCCAAGAGCAGATCCATGAGCAGACAGAAGCCAATGAGAGCTCCAGCCCCTTGTGATCCAACCTGAAACCCACACAACTCAACACACCCAAGACATTAACTCATAGTTGGCTGCTCCACTGGGTTCATGCTCCCCACCCCACAGATCTCCAGCTGCTCTTGGTGCTTTGCTGCTGGAGACACTGAGCTGGTCCTGCCCTGCACCTGCACCCCTGTTGTTCACTCAGTCCAGCTCTCCCTGTGCTGCAGAGAACCCCAAGGCACGGGGAAGGCATCCAGGGCTGTGATCTGGGACATGCTCCTCACCACCTCAGCTGGGAAGGTCCTCCATGAGGGAAGAACTATCATGAAACCTTAGGGCATTCAACAGGGCCAAGTGTAAGATCTGCACCTGGGTGGGCACAATCCCAAGCACAGCTCCAGGCTGGGTGGGGAATGGCTGAGAGCAGCCCTGAGGAACAGGACCTGGGGGTCTGGGGTGATGCAAAGCTGAAGATGAGGCTGCAGTGTGAGTGCAGCCCAGACAGCAACTGTGTGCTGGGCTGCAGCAAGAGCAGCTGTGGGCAGCAGGGCAAGGGAGGGGATTCTGCCCCTTGGCTCTGCTCTCCTCACACCCCACCTGCAGCACTGTCTGCAGCTCTGCAGCCCCCAGCACAAGCAGCACATGCAAGTGTTGGAGCCAGCACAGAGGAGGCCACCAAGATGCTGAGAGGGCTGCAGCAGCTCTGCTGTGAGCACAGGCTAAGAGAGTTTGGGCTCTGTAGCATGGAGAAGGCTTCCAGGAGACCTTGGAGTGGCCTTCCAGGATGTGAAGGGGGCTAAAGGAGGGCTGGAGGGGGACAATTGACAAGGGCTTGTAATGACAGGATGAGGAGGAATGGGTTTGAACTGGCAGAGGGGAGATTGGAACTGGATGTTAGAGGAAGCCGTTTGCAGTGAGGGTGGTGAGACACTGGCACAGGTTGCCCAGGGAGGTGTTGAGCACCAGGCTGGATGAGGCCTTGAGCAACCTGTTCCAGTGGGAGGTGTCCCTGCCTAAGGCACAGGGGGGTTGGAGCTGGCTGAGCTTTGAGCTCCCTTCCAACCTAAACCATTCTATGATTCTATGAAGGAGCTTCCTCATAGACCCAACCTGTGCATTGCAGCTCAAACTCCTCCTGGATTTTAAGGACTGTTTGGCTTTGCTGTTGAAGATGCCCAAGTACCACAGCAAGCTTGGGGAAAACAACTTCTGACCCACTTCAGCAGACAAACTTCCTAAGGAAGGCTCCAAGGAGACAACAAAGCAGAGACCCAGCCCAGTCTGAGTGGCTTAAAAAATGTGAGCAAGAGGAAGTGGCCTCGAGTTGCCCTGGGGGAGGTTTAGCTTGGACACGTGGAACAATTTCTGCCCTGCAAGAGTGGACTGGAACAGGCTGCCCAGGGAGGTGGTGGAGTCCCCATCCCTGGAGGTGTTCAAGAAACCTGTGAGCACAGCACCTGGGGCCACGGTTTAGTGGCCATGGTGGTGTCAGCTTGAGGGTTGGACTCGATGACCTTAAAGGTCTCTTCCAGCCCCAACAATTCTGACCCCACTTCATCAGCCAAACTTCCTAAGGAAGGCTCCAAGGAGACAACACAGCAGAGACCCAGCCCAGTCTGAGTGGCTTAAAAGATGTGAGCAAGAGGAAGTGACCTCGAGTTGCCCTGGGGGAGGTTTAGCCTGGACACGTGGAACAATTTCTGCCCTGCAAGAGTGGACTGGAACAGGCTGCCCAGGAAGGTGGTGGAGTCCCCATCCCTGGAGGTGTTCAAGAAACCTGTGGGCACAGCACCTGGGGCCATGGTGGTGCCAGCTTGAGGGCTGGACTCTGTGACCTCAAAGGTCTCTTCCAACCCCAACAATTGTATGCTAATGGTGCCAGTGACTCACTGGCAGCCACGGGTCCCACCCAGGCTGCCACTGGGGACAGGCAAATTCAAGAGGAACAGGTTTGTGGCCTCTTAACCCTGGAGCTGCAGGGTGGAACTGCAGCCTCAGGAGCATCCCTCCCCTCCATCAGCTGCAGGGCAGGAACCTGGTGTGGAGCAGCCCTGAGATAAGGAAGCAGTGTGGGTGGCTGCTCAGCCTGCCTGGGTGAGTAACCAACAGCTGCTGGGGCAGAGAATCACAGAATGGGTTAGGTTGGAAGGGGACCTCAAAGCTCAGCCAGTTCCAACCCCTCTGTGCCATAGGCAGGGACACCTCCCACTGGAACAGGTCAACCAAGGCCTCATCCAGCCTGGTCCTCAACACCTCCAGGGAGGTTGTGGAGCACAGAAGCACCCAATGTGATCCTTGATCACATTGGGTGCTTCTGTGCTCCACAACCTCCCTGGGCAACCTGTGCCAGTGTCTCACCACCCTCACTGCAAACAGCTTCCTCTAACATCCAGTTCCAATCTCTCCTCTGCCAGTTCAAACCCATTCCTCCTCCAAGCCCTTCTCAATTGTCCCTCCCCAGCCCTCCTGGAGCCCCTTTCAGATCCTGGAAGGCCACTCCAAGGTCTCCTCAAAGCCTTCTCTTCTCCAGGCTGCAGAGCCTCAACTCTCTCATCCTGTGCTCAGAGCAGAGCTGCTGCAGCCCTCTCAGCATCTTGGTGGCCCTCAGCAAGAGCTGAGGCAGCTCCACTCAGGGAAGGAAGACACCTCAGGATGTCACACTGCTTCTGCAGCTCCCAGCCACCAACCACCCCCATGCCAAGCACAGAAGGGTGGTGGGGACCCAGCAGGACTCCAAAAGGGCAAGCCAAAGCTAACATCTGCACACAGAGGTGGAGATTCCAGCAGCCCTCAAAACTGAACTTGGTATTTGAGGTGTGGCAGCACCAGAGCTAACCACAACCACTCCCAGGTCCTGCTGTCAAGGCCCAGAGCTGTCACCAAAGGCCTGACAAGGGACCAGAGACTGCCCTGGCACCACTGAGGTCCCCACTATCAGAAGTGACTCAGATGATGAACCACACCCAGCCCAGCTGCTCGCAGCCAAGGGTGGGAGGTCGCCCAGCATGCCGCCCTGGTGGACACCAACCCCAGCTCTCACCCATGCTGGGACAGGTTGGTGGTGACCAGCACTGTCTTCACCTCCTCCACGCCACCTCCATCCACTGCTCCATCAGGTGTTGTCACCACCACCACCTCCTCCATGTGAACGCTGACGTCCGGAGTGGCCATGGCAAGGGCAGGAGGGGGCAGCAGAGCCCTCGGTCACCACCTGCCTGTGGAGAGAGGAGGAGAAGACCCAGGTCAAGAGGTCTCCCTCCTGGAACTGCTCATGGAGAGGTCATCAGTGCCGTGGGAATGAGAAGAGAGGGAGCTGAAGGGAATCTACGCTCCACAGGAGCTGATCTCCACCACTCCATCCCAAGAGGAGGGGAGCTCATGGCCCAGCACATGGGCTGCAGGGGAGAGGTGGAATGGATTGGGGTGTGGGTGGCAAGGGGCAGAGTGGGAGACTAGGTGAGGAGTCAGATTGTGGTCCTGGTGGTCACCAAAAGCTCTCTGGATACACTCAGCCTCAAAGTGGCCTCCAAAGGTACTTCAGACAATCTCAGAGGGCTTCATCATGCCCAAGGAGCTCACCACAGCCTCCTCCATGGCAGAGCAGGGACTCTGCTCACCTCAGAGGGCTTCACCATGCCCAAGGAGCTCACCACTGCCTCCTCCAAGGCAGAGCAGGGACTCTGCTCACCTCAGAGGGCTTCACCATGCCCAAGGAGCTCACCACTGCCTCCTCCAAGGCAGAGCAGGGACTCTGCTCACCTCAGAGGGCTTCACCATGCCCAAGGAGCTCACCACTGCCTCCTCCAAGGCAGAGCAGAGACTCTGCTCACCTCAGAGGGCTTCATCATGCCCAAGGAGCTCACCACAGCCTCCTCCACCTCTAAGTCATAGACACACAAAAGAAAAAAAAAAAAAAAAGCCTGCAGGAGCCAAATGATGTCTCAAAACTCCAAGTGGGCGCATCTAAGACATCATCATCAGCTTTAAGACATCCCCCAACACCAGCCCCAGCACCCATCCTGCCAGGCCACCTTCCACAGCTAAGAAGCAGCCCAGACTGATCAAGGCCTCATCCAACCTGGCCTTCAACACCTCCAGGCAGGGAGCATCCACAGCCTCCTTGGGCAACCTGTGCCAGTGTCTCACCACCCTCACCAGAGAGAATTTCTTCCTCCTCTCCCATCCCTGCTCTCCCAGAAATTTTCCCTGCCAGCACTGCTGTGGCCTCCTCTGGTCCTGCTCCAACAGGTCCCTGTCTGTGCTGAGGACTCCAGAGCTGCCCCAGCACTGCAGTTGGGGTCTCAGCAGAGCAGGGAGGCAGAATCCACTCTGCTCCTGCTGCCCACACTGCTGGGGACCAGCCCAGGACAGGCTGGGGCTAGGCTGNGGACCAGCCCAGGACAGGCTGGGGCTAGGCTGTAGGTGGATGTCTGTGCTGAGAATCAGGTGGCCACAAAGCATCTCCTTGAGTGTCTGTAGCACCAGCACAGCCTGCTCAGCACTTGAGGACCCTCAAGGGGAAGAAATTGTTCCTCATGTCCAATCTAAACCTCCTCTGGGGCAGCTTGAGGCCATTTCCTTTTGTCCTGCTGCTTGTTCCTTGGCAGAGAAGCCCAACCCCAGCTGGCTCCAGCCTCCTCAGGGAGCTGTAGAGTGCCAGAAGGTCTCTCCTAAACCTCTTCTCCAGGCTGAACACCCTCAGCTGCTCCTCCCCAGCCCTGTTCTCCAGACCCTCCCCCAGCTTCCTTGCCCTTCTCTGGACCCGTTCCAGCCCCTCAATCTCTTTCTTAGAGGGACCCGAAGCTGACCCCAGGATAGAGAGGGACAGTCCCTGCCCTGCTCCTGCTGCCCACACCGTTGCTGATCCAAGACACCTCATTGCCAGCAGTGGGGTGGCTGGAGTGGGGCAAGGGCTGGCAGGGAGACCCCCACCTCAGCTCTACCAGGTCTTGGTGCACCCCAGAAAGATCCCTTCAGGTCACCTCCGTGTCACTGAGCGAGCACCAAGGCAGATTTGGGGCGAGATGGGACAAA
>VWZI01007818.1:8466-33292 GCA_013396835.1 Psilopogon haemacephalus
AGGTCACTGCAAACCCACTACACTTACTCAGGTCCAGGTAGATGACATCAGTTGCCCTTCCCTTGTCCACTGCTGTTGTGACTTTATTATAGAAAGCCACCATATTTGTTAGGCATGTTTCACCCTTGGTGAAGCCATATTGATTACTTCTGCTTTGTTTTCCATCTGCCGCAGCAGAGCCTTCAGGAGGATCTGCTCCATGAATAATAATACCTTCTCAGTAATATTTTGATGAATGAAATTAGACATACATGAAATAATACAGTATTATCCCTTATTCCACTTATCACCATAATCACGCCACTGCAGAAAGATATAGAGACCTGTCATATTTTCCAAATAACTTCTTAGTGCATCCCTGAAGCTTTGCTTTGTTTTGCAAAGTGAAATCCCTGCTACAAAGCAATTCGTTAGTTCTGGGGTTTTTTTTCCCCTCAGTCTTGACAACTAACCTAAAAGTTTATATTTAAGTGGTATGAAGTTTACATTTAAGTGGTATCTTCTGCAGTTAATACAATACTGCAGGTAGTACAACTTCAGTCTGAGGGCTGTGAGTACTGCACTAGTGTGACCATTTCATTGATTTTCAACATTGGATGTATTAGAAACAAAAGTGCAGTGAAATCCAGTAGAAGCTTTGGAGACAAGTTTTAATATTGTGAGTGGAAAATGCAGAAGTGAAAAATTGCTATGTATGCTAAAGAGAACTACACAGTTGCCTTCTTCTATTCTGTGCTCATTTGCCACAGAGGGAAATATGGGTCCAGAAGAAGGGTCCACACCCTCACTCTCTGCAGTACCTTTTCCTCTCTTTTTCTCACCAGAACAGCTCCATGAATAAATAAGCAAATAAATAAAACTAAAACCAACCAAAACCAAACACTATATTGTCAGTTTTCCTACAGCCCTTTCAGTGTCATGCTTCATTTTGATATTCCTCCTCTGTGTTGTTCTAGCTCTTTTTAACAGCATTACAAGAATTTAATGCATCAACAGTTATCAGTGTGAAAGTTTAGAGGAAAAAAAAAAGTACTGTAATAGAAAATATTCCCCCATTGTTCCTATCCAAGGTGGGATTTGGAATGTTTTCTTTATTAACATTTTAGCTAAAGAGATAATTGAATTAACTATGAAGGCATTTTACAGAAAAGCCAGAACAAGATAGAAAGTGATAGTTCCAGTGCCTCTTGCAGAAGAAAGAAAAACTGTTGTTAGTCAACGTTATGTAGATCAGTTTAGATTTTTTGTTCTTTTTTCCCAGTCAGCCCAAAAAATTTATAATCTTCAAATAGAAAAGTAAGAGTTTACAGTCAAGTAAGCATATTTTAAGCAAGATCATATTCATGTAGATGATAGAAAAACATGAATGGTTAACAATTCACTATTTACTGAGGAATTTTTTAACATCATGTCAAGAGCTCGCAAGAGAACAAAAGTAAAGGTCTTTTTATTTGCATACGATGCAATATATGCATCTCTTCAGGCACAGATCTATAGTAAAGAACCTCATAGGACAGCACTGTATGAAAGTTACATTCTTGATGTGTCTTCCCTTTTCTCACCCAAGAGTGTAATAAATATAATACTAAGATGGGTAACAGATAAAATAAGAATCTTAATAAGAAAAATAATAAAATAACATTTCATAATTTTCATAATAAGAAACATAATAAAATAGCATTTCATAATTTGGCATTGTGGAAAAAAAAAAAAAAAAGAGGAAAAAAAACCCACAACAGCATACTACATGTGCTATTTTGATACGTGTTAACTTCTCAGTCTTTATACATGTTGGAGTCCAGTACTCTTTGATCAGGTTTATAGATATTCTGCACAAGGCAGGTTTACTGCTTAATGTTTAATGTTTAATGTTTGCATATATTTTATGTAATTTGGGCAGTATACTAAAATCACAACACAGCACAATATAACAATTGCCATAGGCAGTTGGAGTGCATCACTGATCTTTGTATGCACATTGTCACAACATCAGGTGACTCCAGTCACTGGAAAAGAATACACATACTGAAACCAGCTCAAGCCTATTATACTGTTCAAATAACATTTTCTCAGCTGTTCAGCTTTTATAATTTGTGTCAGGCTGAGTCGTGTATATGCTCCCTCCATGCTATTTTAGCTAACTTAAGGAAATATTTACATTCTTTTGATTAACTCAAGAAAAACTGTTTATACAAACAGCAAATCTGCTCAACTGGCATAGCCAGTCAGTCCACTCAAGTGACACAACTGTCTGCATAAAATGAAGGCTTCCTTCTGATGCCCACTATTTTGAGAAAAAAACAGCTTTCTTTGCAACAATCAGTCAGTGTGAATATTCCTCCTGCTACTTTGTGGCCACATTACCCTCATCAATCTCTTCTGAGCCTTTTTCCATTGTAGAGTTTTGTTGATCACACACTGTACACTAGTGGACTTTGAATGACTTCAGAGATGGAGACTTCACCACATCTTTGAGCAGCCTGTTCCAGCATCCTACCATCCCCAAAGTAAAGAATTTCATGCTGATGTTTATATGGGACTTCCTATGTTAAATTTGTGCCTGTAACCTCTTCACCTGTCACTGAGCACCACTGAAAAAAAGACTGCCCCCTTCCTCCTGATGTCCAGCCTTGAAGTATTTGCAAGCTTTAATAACCACTCTCAGTCTTCTCCAGGCAAAAAAAGCCTCAAGTCCCTCAGCCTTTCTTCATAAGAGAGATGTTCTAGTCCCCAATCATCTTTGTAGTCTTTTGCTCTACTCTTTCAACCAGTTCTCTGCCTTTCTTGAACCAGGGAGCACAGAAATGGACACAGCACTCCAGATGAGGCCTCAGCAGTGCAGAGTAGAGAGGGAGGAAAACCTCCCTTGAACTGCTTGTCACACTCTTCTTGATGCACCAAAAGAAGCCATCAGCTTTCTTGGCCACAAGAATATGTTGCTGGCTTATGGTCATACTGTTGTTCACCAGGAATCTTGAATCTTTTTCCACAGAGCTGCTTTCCAGCAGTCTACCCCAAACCTATAACAGATACATGGGATTATTCCTCCTTAGGTGCAATACTCTGTGCTTGCCCTTGTTGAATATAATAATCCCACAACATTCTTTCCACAAAACTGGAGAGAAATCTCTTTAACTGATGAGTAAGTGTGGTAGGGTTAAAATCACCCCTCAAAATAAAAATCACCAGAGTATCTCAGAAGGTTTAGAAGTAAGATAAAGCTATATTTTACAGCAAAATTAGAATCTAAAAGCATATAACACAATATATATGTACAAAATATATTTACAATTTACAATTTAGAAATAACACACTCATCTCCCCCTGGACAAACCCAGAAGGGGCTAAAAAACACCTTTTTCTCTCTCCCTAGAGACATCACTGTTGTCTACTCAGCCAAGGTTAGTGTAGCCATGCAAGATCAGCCAGCACAGGAAATATAAGAGGAGGAAGCAGGAAGTGGCAAAGTGAAGAATAATTTGTCCAACAAATTATATTCTAGACCAGTGAATAAATGAAATTATATAGACTTATGTATCATTTTTCTTCTATAGCAAATTCTCTATTTTATTTATTTTCTAATTAAAAAATGTCCAGAAAGTTCCTATTTCTTGCTTATAATTTAGGATTCTCTTAGAGTGCTAGCTCTTAATCACTACAATAAGGAATTGGCTGGGTGTCCACATCCAGGGGTTACAGTCAGTCAGTGAGTGTTCACATGGAAATGAGTGTTGGAAGTGGTGCTCCTCAAGGAGACATACTAGGACCAGAACTATTTAATATTGTCATCAATGACATAGATACTGGGATTGACTTAGAAAGTTTGCAGATAATGTCCAGCTGATAGACCAGAGGAAAGAGAGGCCATCCAGAGGGACCTTTTCTGGCTTGAGGAGTGGTCCCATGTGACCCATACAGCTGAGTAACCCCAAACACAAGGTCACGCACTTGTGTCAGGAAAACCTCCAATATCAGTGCAGACTGAGGGATGAACAGGTAGAGAGCAGATCTGTGGATTAGGGTTTAAGGATAGTAGTAGGTGAAAAAATGGAGGAGATAGCAATGTGCACAACAGTTTTAACCTGAAAGAGGATATGTTTAGATTAGATACCATAAGGAAGACATGATAAGGGTGGTGAGACACTGCAATGGATTGCCCAGAAAAGTACTGGATGCCCCACTATTGGAAGTCTTCAAGAATGGATAAGACTTTAAGCAAACTGATCTAAATATCCCATGGCAAGGTAGTTGGCTTAGGTGGTTTTAAAGATCCTTTTAAATTAAAACTAATTGTTTGATTCTAAGTTTTTAGATGTCAATCTCAGGATAAATCCTACCATTCAAAGCCTTATCTATTATTTTAGATGTCAGTCTTAGGATACATCCTACCATTTAAAGCCTTATTTCTTTCCATGCAATACACTGGAAGCCAAAAGCAACTAGCTCAGCCAAAGAGATATATATTATATTGGATGCATTCTGTCTGTGCTGTTATAAAGTCATTAAATGCCTCCTTTTTTTGAATGTTTCATTAAAGCTTGAATTTTTACCTCAATGTGTTAAAAAGTGCCTGGTAGCATAGACGATATGCACAACATAAATGATTGTGGTGTTTGTTTTATTTACTATAAGAATCCAACATGTACAGTAGCATTTAAATAATTGGAGAGCTGATAAAAATAGTCAAACAAACCCACTTTAATTTTTTCTATTCTTTGCTTATCTTGAAAATATTCATTTAACCATTCCCCAAACCACAAAGTGAAACACTCAATAATCCTTGAGTTCTTGAAAACATTAATGAATAGTATCATACTTGCATTAATTAAATATAATTTTATTTAACTGCTGAGTGAAACAGGAAGAAAACAACCATCCTTCTATTCAGAAAGAGAGAGGTATTATTTGGCTAACACTTTGCAGACAAAGTCACATAAATAAAAGACACAGATTTAACCAAAATGCCAAATGCATGGAAAAAGTTGAATATAGTTAAGCCTTTGCTCCCAAACCACTATAGCAATACTTGCTATAATATCTTCAGTTTGGAAATTTGAGTGTATCTTTTGTTTGACTTTTCAAGAGCTATTGTGGAGTGAAAGTGATCTAAGGCAAGACATCAACGTACTACGTTACATCAGTGTATTAACTATAGGGCATGTGTCACTGATAACACTAGTAGAGAGAGCTTTGTGTTCCAAGGGCAGATAGAAAGACTGCTGTAAGGCATAGTACCATTAATATGATCTTATTTTCATAAGCTTGTCTTCAAATGTATGTAGTCATTATTATATAATTTCCTTGAATAATGCTTTAAGTAAGAAAGACTCAGTAATAATATGATAGTTTTACCCAAGAGCCTACAATGAAACAAAGTGGTGTATATTTGTTTCTGATTTTTTCACACCATATGATGAATAGCAGCAATTATAGGAAAGAACAATATTAGCTTTACAGTTATTGTTATTATCTCAAAGTACTAAGAATAAAATCCCATATTTCACTAGGTAGTCCAATCATTGCCAAAATATGTGACAGAGGAACATTTTATAATCTCTGTATTTCACACTGACTGCACAACTAGAAATTGGCAGAGCCAAGTCATTTATATTTCCTTATTACCAGCTTGCAGAAGGCTTTGAGAATATGGGACTAGTGATGGATATTTTTATAGCAGATGTTGTTTTATTCTCTTTTGCTGTAGTAAATGTACTTCAGATTAGTTCCACTACACTTTATTGGAGTAGCAGAAAGATTAGCAAAAGGAGAGCAAGACACACAACTTGCTTACTCTTGTTTTGTGGAAGGAATTATATTTATATAAAAATTGAGACTATTTGCACAGAATCAAAATTCCTTTATTTACAACTTTGGATCTTA
Source organism: Psilopogon haemacephalus (assembly GCA_013396835.1). Classification (NCBI taxonomy): domain Eukaryota; kingdom Metazoa; phylum Chordata; class Aves; order Piciformes; family Megalaimidae; genus Psilopogon; species Psilopogon haemacephalus. Next base: position 14,347 of record VWZI01007818.1, read on the forward strand.
TTGTGCTGTGCAGTTACTTTATTGTAAATTAGATTTCCACTAAGCACATTGCACAAATATTTCTGTCAAAAGGTAAAATATATCTAAATGTAGAAAGCTCAACTAATTAAATTAATCCACTAAATTATTGGATAAAATGAATCCAAAATGCAGTGTCAGTACTTTTGATAGTCCTCCTAGAAGAGAGAACAACACTCAAAATATATGTAGTCCTTGGGGATGTGGCTTAATCCCCACTTTCTGGGGAGTTTTAGGTTAACAGTTGAACTTGATGATCTTAAAGGCCTCTTCCAACCAAAACAATTTCATTATACTATCATAGGAAAGAGATTTAACTGACTGTTTTTCAGGGTAGTTGAACTATAATAATGATATTCAACTGATATTTCATTTCATGATTCAAAGTTAAAAAAAAAAATCTAGTTTGTCAATAAGATCACCTAAGACTGAAATGAGAATTTTCATATTCTTCTGACACTTAAAGGGAGTAAGGTACCAAATATAGGTCAGAAGGAGATTCTATCCCTAAAAAAAATATTAAATGCATGCTTGCCAAACATTTTTTTCTCAAAATAAATATAAATGCTTTCATTTTACCAGCATTGTGTATTCACAGATTGTTAAGTTTTAAGACATTCCTCCAAGTCTCCAATTCTATTTTTATATATTTGAAGACATTGGAGCACTTGGAGCATATACTCAGTACTGCTTCAGAAAGTTCAAGTTGATGCCATGAAAATGTTATAGTTAGGAAGGTCTATAGCTGCTTTCTGAGTATTCAGCAGCCATCTCATTTCACTAGATTTTATTTGGAGAGTGCAAATCCATCATGTACTCCTTTCTTAACTCATGTTGGTTAGTATTTCTTTACACATAGCCTGAACTACAAGATTGAAAATGTCTTTTCACATTTTTGTGAAAACATTTCTGTTGCTGAAATTCATGCATTTGAGATAAAATTGAAGAGTCACAGTAACTGGTTTCTTCTACAAAACTCACATTATGCGTGATAGCTATTCTAAACAAATAGAAGTTTCACTCATATTACTTTCTGGTTTTGTCAGTAAATCAATTACAGTTGTATCTTTTGACAGGATTGCATGGTTTTGCATGCCTTTGATAAAAATTGTTTGCTAGAAAACTAGAGAAAAGACATGTTGAAGTGTCTAGAAATCACTTATGAATTTAGAGTTGTGAAGAAGTTCTTCAAAGAAAAGTAACCTCTACATTTCTCTGTCAGGTGTCTTTGTAGCTTGACAAGTACTCAAGAAATCAGTTACACACTTCTATGCCTACCACCTCCCTGCTCACAGCCTCATAAGCATTGATTTTTTTTTCTTAACATAAACTTATTGAGCAGTAAAAGAGATTCACAGGGTAATCTTCTCTTCTGTAAAGTGTCTCTTAAACAGAATGTAAAAAAATCCTCAAATATTTTTGCTACCTTTATCATTAGACAGTGTCTTCTGTCTTCTCTGAAAGTTATTAAAAAAAAAAATTGCCTCAATTTTTTTTATTTTCTTTGTCTGTTTTTCTTTTTTTTTCCTTTTGCCACTTCATACCTTACATACAACAAAACTCTCAGAATGTTGATAGTGCTAGTCCTGGTATAACTACTTTCTGCTTGTAATTCCATTTTGAAGACATGTACACTTCTACTCCAGCATGTCTTTACAGCAAATACATTTATTGTATTTTTACTTGGTGTAATCAGTTAAACTTGTCAGTTTACCCACTCCCATTTCTTATCTGTATCTTATGATAAATTGCACTATAAATCGATGTCACAAGCTATTTAGTGAACTTATTTTTGCTTGTTTTCTTATGTAGTTAATATATTACCATTAAAAGTTTCAAAATATAAGAAAGAACAGTTTAAAACAATGGAGTTGGCTCTTTTCTTTGCTTTGAGTTTCTTTAAACTTACGTTTTCATACCTGATCCCTAGAGAACAGTGTTCAGAATCATTAACAGCAAATATGTGTTTACAACTAGTTTAAATCAATTGCTAATTAACTCCACAAGGCAGAAATGGATTTCTGTTTAGCACTGAGTATGTGCTTTTCCTTTATTGTTGACACTCACAGGTGTGAGTTTCAAACTACATTAACATCTGCTCTGTAACTGCCTGAGCCATACATCACCAATGTAAACATAAAATTAGTGGGAAAACCTGAAGAAAAAAAATCTTCACAGAAGTCCTAAAAGCTTAGAAAAATTTAGACTAGACAGGACTTCTGAAAATGTGATCTCACACAAATCTCAAATCAGGGCTAGCTTTGAGGTTTGATCAAATTGCCAAGGGTTCAGTCACCCTTTGGTGCTCGTCTTCCAGTGTTTCACCACCATCGACTTCCACCCCAAGTTCATCTGACTGGAGCATCCCTTCCAGCATGTTGTGACCAATGTCTCTACTTTCACTGCACAGTACAATCAGCAGTCTATCTCCATTTTTCTTTAAAACTGGGTCATAGGTAATTGAAGACAGCAATTAGAGTCTGCTTTTGTCTTCTTTTCTTCAGGATGAATGAACTCAGGTCTCCATAACCTTCTTCTGTATTGCACAACATGTGTCATAGTGTAGCCATAAAAACATCATTAATACATATAATAGTTTTTTTCTTGTTCTGATAATTAAACCCAAGACCAACACAAAACAATATATTTTCTAGTTTATTAATATTATTTTAAAATGTAGTTTTATTAGGGTAGCATAATGATTCCTATTAGAAATTTGTAGCTGATTACTGTGCATAAACTTGTCATAATTTTTCATGGAAAGGTCTCATTACTTTCAGCAGGAGTTCTTCATGCAAATATGTGAAAAGGTCAATCGAAATTGAAAGTTTATTCAGATTATGAATTTCATGGCTTATTCATTTTGGGAATAAATAATATTATACATATTAAAAATATATAGTATATACAATATTTATAATGTATATATTATATATACTATATATTATATGTATTATATGATTATATATCTATAAAATATATACTATAAAATAAAACGAAGCTGAAGGGGTTGTTTTAGATCCATGATTAGTAAAAGTAATTAAAATGTAGAAAAATTACTGCAAAATAGAGATAATCTACATCAGCACTTATTTTATAAGGAAAAGACTTGTTATATATAGATGTCTGGAGACCATTGCTATTTGATTAGGTGTATATTTCTTAAAATGGATTTTTTATCTCTATGACTTTAAATATTTAGTAGTGCATTACTCATACCCGATTTTTTTTTTCTTTGTGTTGCACAGAAATAGGATTTAAATGTATTTTGGTTTTGTGTACAGAAAGGTGCAAACTGAAATTGTAAAAGAGGAAGACTTCAGGCTTCTTAACTTGTAAAATCCTAAACAAAATGCTTGCATATAAATATAAACTACAAAACTATTTAACAGCGACTTCTGGAGAGATTAGCAAAATATTAAGTGGAGGGAAGGGGAAAGAAATTAGATTATTTTAAATATATTTTATTACAGATCACCTTTTAAGATATTTTTCACATCCATCCCGTAGATGGCAGTCTTGTACCATTCCTAAAATTATATACATACACATTTACATATATAAATACGCATAGATACAAAAAGAAATATAAAATATTAGGAATATGAGAAGGAGATGAAATTTGTGACCTATTCAATTTTATTTTCCACATCATGAGATGGTGATTGCATAAAGTATGAAGTTTCTGTAAACCTGATTAAAACCTTCCTATGGTTCTTCATTTTATATTTTTGTGGAAACTAATTTCACTGTCACAATAACAATAGCACAAATAATTATCTCTAAAATATTGCTGGCATCTACTAGAAAATAAATGCTTCTGCTAGTGATGGGATACTGTCATGCTTCACTAGACTGAATGAGCGTAGAAAATTTCAGAATTGGTCATCATACTTATGAGTAATGGGGAACTATTCCTTAATAAGTATTTTCAAAATTAGAGTATTAAGAAACCTTGCACTTAGGAATATAAAAACTCTAAAGATCTTGCATAGTTTATTGAAATTACTGTGGAGCATTCAGTTTTAGCATGTGAAGTAGAGACATAAATTCTATATTTGTGCATCAATTAAAAAAGAACATAGAGACAAACAGACAGACACAAAAACTTTCCCACAACAGCAAATCAACCAACCTAAAAAAAACCCACAACAACCCTTCTGATAACATTATGGAGAGTATTACAGGACAGTATTTTCACAGCTTACACAGGAGGCAAACACACAATACCTTCACATATGTTTTGATAAGCAGTTATGCCATAACTGATATGCTGCATGCATCTTAACAGCATGATGGAGTAAGAACTGTCTGTGAGAATTTAAGGAGAGAATAAACTAAACAACACAAGACCTCTAACCAATGTTGTGACTTCTCTATATGTGTCTTGTTCTTTTTTTATATGCAAGCTTTTGACTTTGAAAAATATTTTGTTTATATTACAAGGCTGTAATGTAAAAATCTTGGCCTTGTTTTAGTGCCTTCAAGCCTTCCCTTTCTGGTCTGAGAAACTAATTTGTAATTTTTTGTGGTGGTTTGTTTACTTTTTTTTTTTTTTTTTTTTTTTACATAAAATTGTTTCTCATTGGCAGTCTGTTGAAGTATTCAGCATTTGACCAACATGTTCACATTTTACTCTTTGCTTATGAATCACATCTAAAACATTACTTTTCACTGCCAAGATATAAAAAGTCTGGTAACAGGAGAATAAAAACTAATTTACCTCAGCAAAATATATATGCACCTGATATTCAGGCTTCATTCCTTAATCTTCTGCTTGAAGAGGGCAAATTTTATTTTCACTTGTTCATGAAGTTGCCATGGAAATATATATTGGCTAGTATAAATAACTTGTTAAAGGATTCATTAAATAAACTTTGTATATTGCTAACCTGACATGAAATTTTTGTTCCTATTTCTTATCCTAAGCAGAAATTATGTTTCAATCATTAAAAACCATTATGGACTAACTTCCATTACATAATCCTCTATATTTCCCTCCTCATCTTAAATATTAATTTTACTTAGATTATGCAAATGTTTGGTTTTGTTCTTGTTTATTGCTCATCGTCATTTGTGTAGTCCCTGCTTAAAAGATGACGTACTCTAAAGGAGTTAGGAAATGAGGATATCTGGTTTTAAATATCATTTTGGCCTCCACTGTGCCAGGATTTGCTGGGTAGAATTTATTTCACTTTCTCTAGAAACTAGGCACATAAACTCATTCTCTTTCCAACTTAAGTGCTGTAGGATATCGTAAGAAACACCAATATATATCTTGACATCTGAAGTGTTATTCAACAAGAAAATTTTGCTTGATTATGTTTTGAACTTGGACCACTGGAAATGGTGCAGTACATGAAATACAGAATTACGGTTGTCATATTATGAATCTAATACTTTATTCACAGATGATGAAATAAATGCTGAATCTTAAAGTGCAATTTGATGCATATAAATTCTGAAAAAAAAACCAAAACATTGCTCAATGATCACCTACTTCAGGCCCAGGAGCAACGCATCCCAAAAAAGACAAACACAGATAAGAATGCAAGGAGGCCTGCATGCATGAATTGAGAGCTACTGGACACAGACACAAGAAGAAAGCCTACAGAGAGTGGAAGAAAGGACAGGTAACCTGGGACCAGTACAAAGACATTGTTTGTGCAAGCAGAGATCAGGTTAGGAAAGCTAAAGCACACCTAGAGTTGAATCTGGCTAGGGACATTAAGGGGAACAAGAAGAATTTCTTCAGGTATATCAGTGAGAAAAGGAGGACTAAGGAGAATGTGGGACCCCTTCAGAAGGGAAATGGAGAGCTGGCGACGGGGGACATGGATAAGGCTGAGGTGCTCAATGATTTCATTGCCTCAGTCTTCAGCAGCAAATGCTCCAGACACAATGTCCAAATTCCAGAGGGCAAAAGTAAGGGCTGGGGGAGGGAAGACCTGCTCACTCTATTTGAAGATCACGTTCATGAGTGCCTAAGGAATCTGAATGTGCACAAGTCCATGGGGCCTGATGAGATTCACCCATGGGTCCTGAGGGAACTGGCACATGAAGCCGCTAAACCACTGTCCATCGTATTTGAAAGGTCATGGCAGACTGGTGAAGTTCCTGCTGACTGGAAAAGGGCAAATATAACACCTATCTTCAAGAAGGAAATAAAGGACAACCCTGGGAACTAGAGACCAGTCAGTCTTACCTCTGTGCCTGGCAAGACCATGGAGCAGATCCTCTTGAAGGCTCTGCTGCAGCAGATGGAAAACAAAGCAGAGGTGTTGGATGGTAACCAGAATGACTGCACCAAGGACAAATCATGCCTGACTAATTTGGTGGCTTTCTGTGATGAAGTCATAGCAGCAGTGGACAAGGTAAGGGCAACTGATGTCATCTACCTGGACCTGAGTAAGGTATTTGACTCTGTCCCACATGACATGCTGGTCACCAAACTGGAAAAACACAGACTTGATGGGTGGACAACTCACTGGATGGTGGCACACAGAGAGTGGTGACCAATGGCACAATGTCCACCTGGAGACCAGTGACAAGTGGTGTCCCTCAGGGGTCACTCCTGGGACCAGTGCTGTTTAACATCTTTGTCAATGACATGGACAGAGGAATCAAGTGCACCCTCAGCAAGTTTGCAGATGACACCAAGCTGTGTGGCACAGTTGACTTGCTGGAGGACAGGGATGGCATCCAGAGGAAGCAGGATAGGCTGGAGAGGTGGGCCCAGGCCAACCTCCTGAAATTCAACACGGCCAAGTGTAAGGTCCTGCACTTGCGTCGGCACAATCCCAAGCACAAATACAGGCTGAGTGGTGAGTGGCTGGAGAGCAGCCCTGAGGAAAAGGACCTGGGGGTCTGGGTAGATGAAAAGCTCAACACGAGCTGACATTGTGCACATGCGGCCGAGACAGCCAACCGTGTCCTGGGCTGCATTAAGAGAAGCGTTGGCAGATCTTCACTTAAGAAGAAAAAGAAATAAAAATTTTAGATCTTAATAAGCAAAACTTGTTGCATATTCAATGTAAATATAAAGGAAAAAGTAAATCTGAAACTCTGACTGACAAAAAGATACAAAACCTTCTCCTGTGCTTAATCTGAACTATGCAGCTTGTGGCAAGTGATATTTCATGCCTCAGATTTCATTCTGTCAGGCCTCATAATATTTCAATGTGCTTTCCATAAGAAAGAACATGCAATTAGAGGTGCTACAACTGTGAATTTCTCATAGAAGCAATAGAATATTTCTTCTCATAAACACTGAAATCTCCATCTAATATATGAAAGACTTCCTTGTCAGAGCAAAGTAAATCATTGAACATAAACACTTTGTGAGTGGGTGTATTGATTGTGGGTGATTGAAGAGACAGAAATTTTAAATTATGTAGCTTTTCTAATTTCCAAAAGCCCCACCCACAATCTGTGTGTAAATTGGTTTAAGTTTGGGTTCTAATTTGTTCTGGAAAAGTTTTCACAAGGATGCCTTTTCAGGTAATTCAGGAAAAATCAGGAAATTTGGAAAGGTTTGGGCATGAAACAGCTTTGCCCTACTTATGAATGGGACTCTGTCTCTTTTACGGCAGTGTCCGGAGTCCAGTGCCTGCTGAAGTCCAAGATTGCTGTAGGCACAGCTTTCATGAAGCCATGATCGCAAAGCAAGGCAGGGGAAAGCCGGGGTGCTTCGCGGTATTCCCGTGAATGGCTGCAGTTTACTGTTAGAGGTAGGTCCTGCAGCAAGAAGCCAGGATGCTCCTCAAGGTCTGGCTCAAAGTCCATGCGAGATTCGTGTCTCCAGGTCCGTGTTCAGGTCCATTCAGGTCCCAGTGCAGGTCCCAATGCAGGTCCAGTTCAAGTCGGAGTGGACGTCCGAGTGAAGGTCCTAGCGAAGGTCCTTGCGAGTCCTGCTGCAATCTGTCCAGCTGCCATATATATATATACTGAGGCAATTTGTTCCCTCTCTGTTCACGCCCAAGGAGGGTGGGAGAAGGCACTTCACACCTATTGTACTAAGCCTCGGGTGACAGAGGTGGAGAGGGAGGAAGACCGTTTCCTGCCCCATTCACACCTCTGGTGGGGCAGTGGACTTGGGCGTGCCCTGCCACAGTTCGCACCCCATTCAAACCTCTGGTGGGGCAGTGCCCTGCCCTGCCCTGCCCTGCCACAGTGGGCGTCTTGATTTTATGCAATGTATTCACTACTACATTGGATAAATTCTGTCACAAATGCAGTTTTGTATACCATCGAAAAAGTCTTTAGACTCAAGACTTTAGAGTTGTGTCAGTTTGGTTTTCCACACAGGAGTTTTAACCAGAACGTTCTTAATTTTCACTTAATAGGTATAGTCAACATTTACTCATTTATATAAACAATAATCAATAATAATAATATGAAATTTGTTTTGCCAGAGTATGAACCAAGTATTTATCTTGCTATTGTACTGCCTTTTATAGCCTTCTAAGTAGCGTTATTTGCTTTAGTAATATACTTCCAAGTCACATTTAAGCCATTTTGCAGTATCTTGATTTCTCTGTGCAAAAAATCAAGTCTCTAGTTTCTCGTCTCTTACGTGTATATATTAATTCCATAAAACTACTCATACTTGCATGTAGCTGTAAGATATCTAGCTATGTATTAGGCTATATGAAACAATAGGGGACAATTTGAATTCTGGGTGTAGCCACTATATCCAGCAGAATTACACCTGAAACAAATTTTACCTGAAAGCTTTTCTTTTCATCAGTGACATGGAATTGCTCACTGCTATTCAAAATGAAAGATAAGCACTAAATCAAGTACAATCTGTATCAGCTTGAAAGAAGCTGTCTTACAAATTGGATGGTGCCAGGCTAAAGCTACAAAATAATCTGAGTAGCTGGAAATCAAGAAGGGCTACTAAATTTGCTGTTCTGTAATGCAAACAACTTGGATATATGTCCATTTCCTTCATCAAAGAAGGAAATGGCTTAATCAGTCAATAAAACAGTAAAGACAGAACCACCTCTAATACTGGACTCCTAAGTCTAAAAGAAAAACTTTTAAGGTAAGCTGTTAAAGGCTAGAAGAGACGATTTTAGGTTAAGCAAGAGTTGCAATGCTTTCTGAAGAATGTTAGCAATTAATTGCCAGCACTTGCTTTCTCAAGAGTGATAGCCATAGCCCAGGATGAGACAAAACAGTGGTCTTCCAGTCATTTCTTTGTTGTGAATGTACTGTTAAAGGGTTTATGGGTTCTTAATACACAGTAAGGTTTATCAAAGCATACACAATTTCTGTACCAGCAGAACCTTCAATCTGTGGGGTTGTTGGTTTTCCAGGGATATTTTTAACAAGAAACATGGAAAGATAATAGAAGAGATCATGTAAGATCATTTCAAATCTGGAAAGTCTTTTGTGCTGCTTGATCTAGGAAATCTTTCACATTGGATAGGTTGTGATTGAACATGAAATGCAAATTTACCATGTAGTAGTTCTAATATTAAGATTAAAAAAACAATAATTACAAAAAAATTACCAAAATCCAACTTTATAATTGTAGTGGTTTGGCAGTTACCCACCTTCACCCTCCCCCCACCCCTCCCAACTTTTGAAGTCACCCAGACTAGACCCAGATGGCTGGAATTTGAGGAATGAAGCTTTATATTCACAGCTTAGCACAGTATACAGGCAGATATTTACAATATATTACAATTATTTACAGCTATATATATAAATACACAAGTTAAAAGTAATACAGAACTGCAATACCCCTCCCAGAAATCAGAGTCCCCAGTAGGGATTCCCAGCCACCCTTCCACCCTCTCTCCACTCCCCAATCTTATCCCAGAATCTACCTTATATGCAAGGTGAACAGGAAGGATAGGCGAGAAGGGTTAGAAGCAGAATGATTACTTGGGTTACACAGATCCAGTTACAAGCCAAGGAGAGAGAGAGAACAACAGACAGAGTTTAGACTCTCTTATCTATATTCGTGTCCTTGCTCTTATACATCTCAATAAACCTATGAGTGAAGTAGACATCACCATTTTTTTCTTTTCACAGCCTATAATCTCATTTTTCTCATTAAAATATTCCAATTAGCCTCAAACCAGCACAATAATGGTTGGGGCTTTTTATTTGTTTGGTTGATTTTGGGTTGCTTGTTTTGGACATTTGTTTGGTTAGGCTTTCTTGTTTTGGTTTTTTTTTGGTTTTTTTTTTTTTTTTATAGTGAAGGGACATTTGAAAGGAAGATAACATCTTCAAGAATAATATGAAATTTTGTTTATTTGTGTTTTAGTTTCTATTTAATTTTACAGAATCAGTCTTTTCCCTGTTTCTTTTTTTTTGTATATATCTTTTCTGTTTTTGTGTCCTAATTCTCTGTGGAATAACCCAGATGATTGTAAGAAGAAAGTATGGTTCATGGCAACTTTTAGAGGAAATATTCTAAGGAGATAAAGAAAAATTCAAACAATCTCACTCACTCCCAAAACCAAATCCACTGTGAAATGCAACAAAGCAATAAAAAGGTGGTGGAAAATATTAATTAATGTTTACATTGGAATTATTATAAACTCAAAAGGCAGCTTTACAAAAAGCCATGTAATTGCTCAGTGGGATTCTAGCAGGAATAAGTAATTGTCCTCCATGCTCTTTCATAGCAGCTATTACACTTGTGTTCCCGTTCTAAAGGCCAAAACATTTTTGTTAATTACCATGAAAGAAAATGGCCTGAAAAATACTGCAATGTAGAAGGCTTATAATGAGGTAGGAATACTATTCATTTTCAATAAACAACATAATTGGCGTAGAATTATTAGTTACCTAAAACCTATAGCAAAATAATTAGCTACCTTCTGTAAGTTTCTATCTTCCTAAGTGTAAAATGATACTCCTTGGAGTTCTACTTGTAAAATTCCTGCCTTTCTGAGAGGAGATCATATTACTATAAATATTTCAGCTGTGAAGTTGAAAATCTCACTGGCACTATCTCCCCAAATCCTCAGGCCTTGAAATGAATGACATAGGAAAAAAATGTACAGATATATGTTTCATTTTAATACATTGTATATCTTAGAACTCTCTAGCACAATATTGGCAATATCTGTACTATATCGTATTTTAATTCCATCAAAACTTCCTACTTTTAAGGATCTGCTTTCAACTACCTTCTTGAAATTGGAGCCAGAAGTGTTACTCCTCCATTTGCAACAGTCAGAATAGAAGGTTTGTTCGTATTTTTAAAAAAATTAACAGAGAAAAACACAGGAGTTTTTCAAATAGAAATCTGCTAGCACTGTTGTATTTGACAGCCAGGATTTCTTATAAATAAAAATGTGCACTGTTGTTACAAACCAGTACTAGTGAGCAACTAACTACTTAAAATTTCATTTAGCTATAAAGATTTGACATTCTTTCAAAAACAGGGCATAACTTTTAGATAATTAACGTATCCCTAGGTACAAGCAAGAAAGAAAAAGGGAAATAAAGACAAAGAATAAATTATAAGAATAAAGCCTCTGTACACCATAGGAACAATAATTAATTGTATCATGTTTTATCTCAGTATTCTACATTATCCTTGGCAGGTTTAAAGGCATATTATTCACAAAAAGCTGTGCTAGATCACAAATTCTTATCTAGGATAAGGCAATCTATTTCTCACTCACTTAAGAGAGAGTTAAATAAATCTCAGGTGTTGATGGCATTGATAATAATAATCTTGATTAAAAAAAAAAATCTTTGAGGTAATTGTCCGCTGGATTTGATGAGAGCATTGTTAAAGCTTCTGACAAATACCTTGCTCGTCATTCATTTGGAGGCATACACTCTATACCAGAATATTTTTAATTTCTTTCAAAAATTGCACCTCATAAAATGTGGTAGAGGAAAGGTCATTTGATGAGATTATCCAGAACATGAAACAGTTGTGTTTTTCTCTTTCTGCCACAAATATTGATCAAATTTTAGTCCCAGTGGAAACTGTTAGATCAACAGTGCTTGTGAGTCTAGCCATATTTCAGCCCCATTGCCTGTGAAGCCTCTGTTTTCTGGAGAAGAAATACACTCCTAGGCTGAAAAGAACTGGAGTTGGAGTGCTTCAGTCATCATCTAGTCCTGTCATATCAAGGCATAATATTTCTGGAAATTCTGATGTATGTTTTCACCTCTCAAAAACTGAGCAACACTAATGCCTTATTTTTTTAGAAATAGAATAAATAATACTTCATGGAAATATTCTAAAGATAAATACGCTGAGGTTCACACACAACTTTTACATTAATAATATTGAAGTTGTAACAGGTGCATGTAAGTTCGTTGTATAGAGCCCACTACCTTCAAGTTAGCACTATGGTAATAAGGCTTTTAGTAAGCACAGAGACAAGCACAGGCTTTTGCTTAAGCACAGAGACAAGCTTGTCTACAAAAGACTGTTGAGCTCTAAAGCTGTGGACCTCTAATAAATGTCTGTCATACATAGACATCTACTAGTGTGGATATCCTAATAGATACTAGTATAAATAGTGCTATAAGAGGGCTAGTTAGAATACCTGTATTCTATAGCTGTCAGGTATATTATTTCTTGCTTCTACTTCTAGATATGTAATAAACAAATCCTGATAATGCTGAGCTACTCAGCACCAAACTGAAATTATGAGTGCAAATACAGTCAGACTGCATGAAATATGCATGATAAGCTGCACAGAGTACTGCATTACTAGGGGTGGGACAAATTCAAAATATACAACTCAAAAAAATCATAGAATCATAGAATAGTTTAGGTTGGAAGAGACCCTAAAGATCATCCAGTTCCAATGCCCCGCCATAGGCAGGGACACCTCCCACTAGATCAGGTCGCCCAAGACCTCATCCAGCCTGGCCTTGAACACATCCAGGGAAGGAGCAGACACAACCTCCCTGGGCAACCTGTTCCAGTGCCTCACCACCCTCACTGTGAAGAATTTCTTCCTAACATCCTGTTCAAATCTCCCCTCTGCCAATTTGAACCCATTACCCCTCGTCCTGTGAACCCAAGACCTTGTTAATAGTCCCTTCCCAGACTTCCTGTAGGCCCCTTCAGATACTGGAAGGCTACTATAAGGTCTCCTCAAAGCCTTCTTTTCTACAGGCTGAAAAGCCCCAACTCCTTCAGCCATAAGCAGAAAACTAACAGAAGTTTCGCATTATTGAACACCAAATCTTTGCTACTATAAGTGTACGCAATTTAATGTAAAATGGCACACACAAAAAAAAAAGTCATAATGGAAAACAGAACTGCATTTCTGATGCCTACTAAAACATATGAGTTCTTTGAATTTGGGATGATATATAGATTCATAGGTTAAATATAATGTAGTTGTGATGGCTAGTATATCTTCAAGATTCCCTCTGGACACCTGAATAACCATGAACAGGTCATGTTTTTCTGAAACCCAGAAGCAAGCCTCAAAAAGCCTCAGTCCAACAGAAGGTTTACAGTTCCAAATTTCAGAATGAAAGGAATCCTAAAGTTTCTGCTATGGATGGTCTGCAGTCCCAGTACAGTTCTTGATATTTCTTCCTTAGACAGCTATGCAGATATGAGAAGTTGTTCACAGTCAACTGTTTATTACCAATAGTTTAACATGATAGACATCGGCACAGATGAGAAATGAAGGAGAACTTCCCCATCACTGCTTGACCTTGCTCTCTGTGCTGTTTTCATTTAAGCCTGAGGCCTTGCTTGCTGCTGAGTCCTCAGAACAATCTCACTGCCACAGATTTTACAGGATTGCTCAGCTTCTGAGATAAAGTACAAAGGATTTCATTGGGATTCTCTTTGTAGAAGACCCAAATGACTTCTGTCCACAGAAATGTTTTAGTTGGGCAATTACTTAAGACATTTTACTTAAAATAGGATCTCCCTAATCAATGAAGACAGAGAAATATACCTCTAGTGGGTAATTTGGCCCAATAAACTGCTGACTCACCTTGCAAAGGTCTGAAATCACCCTCCACTGACCATTAGAACAGTCCTAAAGACACTGTGCTCCTAATGGAGGCATTTCAATTAACTAACTAAAATTAGATGGTTGAAGTCTTGTAGGAAATCTTAATAGAGCTGGTGAGTCAGAAGTATCTCTGTCCCAGTCCACCTGTGTAATTACAACACTCTTCTAAAAGAGGATATATTTACTCAGGTGGCAATGTTAACATAACAGTGAAATTGATAGTAAGAAATACTAGCATTAATTTAGTAAATACAATTTCTTATCTTCCAGGTAAATTAAGGAAGCAAAAGCTAAAGGCTTTGAAAAATGTACTTTTTATTGTAAAAATATTTTACATCATAAATTTTGCCTGTCTTAAAGAAACTGGTTTTACTTTATTGAACTTCTCAAAGCCATCTTTTCTCTTAGTTTTTTTGTTTTGATTTGTTGTTTGGAGGTTTTTCTTCTGCATTGACCAAAATAAATTTTGTTTGGTAATTTTTGCTGCATTTATTTTCCTCACAACTATTGGGCTGATGACAACTCACTTGTCACACTGCCAAATGATGGTAATCAACTGATAATTGAGGCTTTGTGCTAGTCAGGCTCTGCAAATTCAATTTCTTTAGCTAGAACGGTATAATTATAGACAGATTTATAAATCAGTATTACACACTAATTACCAATATCAGAAAATACTAGCAAAAATACTTTCCTGAGTAAACTGAATGTTAAACATGTGCAGAATGCATAAATAAGTTATTCGTTCTCCCCCTTGTCTTGATTTTTTGAGAAAACACACGGTACTCAATTGCATCATATAATTCCTACATTCAACCAAGTTATGTATTTTAGTTTAGTTTTGTTTTATTTTTACAAATTGTGGGATGTGTTTTATGTATTTTTTAAAAAGAGAGATTTTAAAGGAGTGCTCAACAGAATTGTGTAAAGATAGGGAAGTTCTCAGACTGTTTGTTTCTGCTTTCATACAGAAGGTAATCACTGACACTAATCTTGATTGTATCATGTTTTAATGACATTACTTACCCTTCCTAATCTTTTGGTTTATAATTCTATAACCTAGCAGAGAATTTAAAAAGAAAGAGAAGGAAAGAGATTCACTTTTGATATGTGGTAATTGCAAAAATGAAAAAAAGGAGAGTCAATTATGTCAGACATTAACACAGACATGCTACATCTAATAGTGACTGAATCTGTTTGTCCAGAAATACATATCAAATGAATAACGAAAATCAAATGTTGGCAGACGTGGATCTTGATGCTCATGATTGTGTTTTCCTGATGCACACGATTTGATAAATTCTTCCACTTTAAATTGTGGTGTTTTTAAACAGTATCTTGGATGATCAAAAGGTTACATGGAAAACTTCTTCAGAAAATTAGATGTCTCTATGTGTTTATTTAGATTTTTCAACATATATTGACTTAAGCCCTGCTAAAATGACATAGAAAGTAAAAACAATCTGTATTCTTATTGTGCACTTAAAGCCCTGAAGGAAAACCTGTCGGGGTTGGTTGCAGATGGCTTCATCTAAGAAGAAGAATGTGCCTCCTAACATTTGCTTGTTCTGTATGCATGATCAAGCAACAGTCAATGGTTTCCTGTGCCTCATTAGCTGTGGTGACAGGAAGAAGTATGATTCTCCCAAAATACCTGCCCTTCTCCAAAGTAATGTAACATTGCATGGAGTAAACATTGAGAAACTTGAATTTCATAGAATTGTTTTTCTGTAATTCTTTTTTTTTTTCTCTAGAGAACAAACCAAGAAAGAGAAAAAAATCAGCAAATTAGTAAAATTATTATGAAATTTTCAACATGCAATTAAATCACAGATGTGAGCTTTGGGTATATAGAATCATAGAATCAGTCAGGGTTGGAAGGGACCACAAGTGTCATCTAGTTCTAACCCACCTGCCATGCCCATGGCCACCCTACCCTAGATTAGGCTGGACAGAGCCTCATCCAACCTTGCCTTAAACACCTCCAGGGAAGTGGCCCCAACCAACCCCCTGGGCAACCTGTTCCAGAGCCTCACCACTCTCATGGTGAAGAAATTCCTCCTCACATCCAATCTGAATCTCCCCACCTCCAGCTTTTCTCCATTCCCCCTAGTCCTGTCACTACCTGATAGCCTAAAAAGTCCCTCCCCACCTTTTCTGTAGGCCCCCTTCAGATACAGGAAGGTCATAATAAGGTCACCTCGGAGCCTCCTCTTCCCCAAACTGAACAGCCCCAAGTATTGTTACCTTCTTTCATCAGATGGAAACAATTTATTTCAGTTGGGCAGATGATATTTTTTTAATGCTTTTTTTTAATAGGTACAAAAATATTAAATCACCTTTTAAAACATGCACTTGTGATGGAGATTTTCAAATTCTGTAGTATAAGCACATATGTCTGTAGACCCAGAGTTCCTTAAATACTTTGATGTTCTGCATTTTAATCTTCAGGGGAAAAGGCAGGGCTGAATTTTCTTGGTTTTCTGTTTAAGCAGTGAGGTCTATGGATATCAAAAGGGGAATCAAAAGATACATTTAAGATTTACATTTTTTTATTAGATGTTTTTGTAGTTGTAGTTAAGTAACTTTGTTCTCATAGCTTTGCTACTATTCCTGTCACTTGTTTGCTTTCACCATATCTGCAGCAATCTATATAATCCTGAAAAATATGTTTAAAATGAGTGAGCTGTGTGTACCCTGAAAAATCCTCTCTAATGATAGTATCAAAACCTTGGATTCAGATGTGACAGCTATGCTAAATTCTGCTCAAGCAGTTTCAGTCCTTGTTCTAAACCAAGTATTTTCTAGTTTCAACACTTTTCCTATAAGTTACAAAATAATAAATGAAAGTATGGCAACAGAAAGACCATAAAATTTAATGTAGTCTAATGCTGCACAATTTTTCATAACTGAGATAGATACACTTAATTATAACTGTCTAAGTTTCTGAGGTAACAGACTTAAAGTCCTGACAACCTCAAGACTGTTACAGTGAGTTGCAACAGTTTTCTCCAGAAAACATATATCAGGAAATCAATCTATCTATTTGACAGGTGAAGTATCCAATGAATCAGTCTTCCAAAATTCTTCTTAAAACCATTGCGAGATGTGTTTATCCAATTCTTTTTTTTAATTTTATTTTTTAGGGAAACAAGCCCTACACAGAGCAGATGGTGATACGGTGTCATGCAGAGATTATGTTACTATTCACTCAGAATAAAATGTGTAATTCTCATGGTAGGGCTGATAGACCAAAATAATCTTGTACTTGTCCTGGCTTGCCCAGACATGTTCACCTGCTCTCCCTCTCTCAGTTGTGGGGAGAAGCAATCGTGGGAAAGAGGACAAAGAACCTGGAGCAACAGGGTCTAAGGACCCTGAATTGCCCAGACTTGTTTTGTTCCTGTTTACATCCTGTGGTAAATGATAAATACATTTGGCTTGTGCCTGTCTCATGCAAGGCCTATGTTATTCTCAAATTTGGGTAAAGGAAACTTATGGCTTCACCTAATGTGGCCAAGCTCTGGTAACTGCCATTTTGACTGGCTATTCTGTGTCCAAAGGCCCATTAGTCTCAGGCTGTATTGATAAAAAAAAGATGAGCAGGTAATACAACCTGTTATGCCATTGTATTTGTGCTTGCCTGCTGCTGCCTGCTGCTGGCAGTGTTCTGCCTCGCTGCCTTATTGCATCCCAAACTGCTTGGAAACTGCCTGCCTCGGGTTTACCAGGAAACATCTTTAAACACCTCCATATGATAGGACTGCATAGCCAGCATGACATTCATGCTGAGATTGCACATTGCAGGACATCCTGCCTATGCCTGGAAGTCTCCTGCCAAGGCAGAAAGTCCTGGAAATACACAGGTTATCCAGACGAGCCGGGATAAGGTCAGAGATCAACTGTCTCCTTTCCCCAATACCCTGTAAAGCCTGGGAAGAATCAGAAGCCTCAGTGGCTGACAAGACACAGACAGAATTCCCTGAAAGCATTTGGATACTGTCTGAAGCTGTAGCTAGCCCTAAGTTGGGAAATAATATTTAGTGAGTAAATGCTTAAAGCTTCTTGTAATTCACTAATTGCCTTCTGCCATAAGCAGAAAGGAGCTTCCTGAGTCCATCTAGTGGGCAAGTGGTATATTGACTGCAAGAACCTTCTCTTCCAGTTCAATTAATGTTTATATATTTTTGCTAGTTATTTCTAGATCTAGTTTATCCTTTATGTTTCCATGACTGTACAAAGAACCAGTTATTATTAAAATCCTGGCAAGATCATGGAGCAGATCCTCCTCAAGGCTCTGCTGCAGCAGATGGAAAACAAAGCAGAGGTGCCTGATGATAACCAGCATGGCTTCACCAAGGGCAAATCATGCCTAACAAATTTGGTGTCTTTCTATGATAGTCACAACAGCAGTGGAAAAGGGAAGGGCAAATGATGTCATCTACCTAGACCTGAGGAAGGCCTTTAACTCTGTATCACATGACATCCTGGTCACCAAGCTGGAAAAACATGGACTTGATGGATAGACAACTTGCTGGATAAGGAATTGGCTGGATGGTCGCACGCAGAGTAGTGATCAATGGCACAATGTCCACCTGGAGACCAGTGACATGTGGTGTCCCTCAGGGGTCAGTTCTGGGACCAGTGCTGTTTAACATCTTTGTCAGTGACATGGACAGAGGAATCGAGTGAACCCTCAGCAAGTTTGCAGATGACATCAAGCTGTGTGACACAGTTGACTTGCTGGAGGGCAGGGATGCCATCCAGAGGGACCTGGACAGGCTGGAGAGGTGGACCCAGGCCAACCTCCTGAAATTCAACACGGCCAAGTGTAAGATCCTGCACCTGGGTTGGTGGAATCTCAAGCACAAATACAGGCTGGGTGGTGAGTGGCTGGAGAGCAGCCCTGAGGAAAAGGACCTGGGGTTCTGGGTGAATGAGAAGCTCAA
>VWZI01007818.1:33568-58721 GCA_013396835.1 Psilopogon haemacephalus
AGGGTGGTGAGACACTGGAACAGGTTGCCCAGGGAGGTTGTGTCTGCTCCTTCCCTGGATGTGTTCAAGGCCAGGCTGGATGAGGTCTTGGGCGACCTGATCTAGTGGGAGGTGTCCCTGCCTATGGCGGGGCATTGGAACTGGATGATCTTTAAGGTCTCTTCTAACCTAAACCATTCTATGATTCTATGAAAATTAGTGTTTGAGGTGGCGAGAGTCCAGAATATTGAAAATTAATAAACAATATTAATTTTAAAAATACCACCTCACAATTAATTAAGTACCCCTCTGTTACAGTAATACATGTACTTTTCCATTCACATTTTTCAATTTATCATTTGGAATTTTACATTGCTTTCTAATCAGGCTTTCAAAAAATAATTATGATTTCTATCATAAGATCTATTTTTACTCATATATATGGTGAGGCTTTTTCCCCCTCATGCATATTAGTGTATACCTTTACAGAAAGCTATAAATCTACCTTCTGGCAAGGTAGATTAAGTCTTTCAGTCAAATATATGTAGCTAACTTAAACCTCATTTTGGAAGTAAACAATGTGCAAAATGTCTTTGAAAGGACAGGCAACGAAGAATTTCTCATTCAGTGATGTTGCAGCTGTGTCTGCCTCTTTAGAAAGTCAATTAGCTTTAATAATTAAATCTCTTTATAGAAGCCTAGAAGTCTAATATTAAGAACAAATGAAAACATTATGGCTATGTGTTTGAGAAAAACCTTAAATTGTAATGTCGGTTACGTATGTACAAGCTTCATATACTCAACAAATGCATATATTTGACATTTTTGTGAGAAATAGTATTCATATTGTATTATGAATGCTAGACTAATATTTTTCAAAAGAGGCTGCAGTCTACCCATGTTATATTAGAGTGATATTTTGTCCAGTTACATGTTCCCCAACTGGCTAAACAATTTAGTGCTCAATTACAACAGACTGAGCCAAAGTCAATAGGCTAAATTTTTCCACATTTCTCATACTTAGTGATATCTTACATTAAACTAGGCATAGCAAGTTTACTCATAAATTAATTTAGTCATAAACGTAAAAAAAAAAGTCATGGAATTTAGTTTTCAATTTATCTTAGTAGAAGTGACCAGGGAAAGTGTATTTGTTGGTACTGTTGTGTTCAACTACTTAAGTAGTGTTGAACTGCTAAGTTACCTTCAACTGCACAGGCAACAGATAGTATAGCTTCAGCCTGTATTTTCTTTTTTTCAATCCAGTGAATGTGTGTGACACTCATTAAAGGAAGTGACATAAATATAGCTCCCAACTCTTAGAAATCTGTTGGTTTAACAGATATTACTTGTTTTGTGAGGAAAAGATAAACTATTTTCTTACAGGATAACCTAACAAATATTTCCATTTTTGAAGGAAGAATTTCTTTGAAAATGTCTGGCATGTAACAATTTTTTAAAAAAATGGACAGATATCTTATGATAACATAATTGAATCAGAAAATAGAAAAGCTTTTGAAGAATACTTTTTTTTTTTTAAAGAAATGTTTATTAAATTCCCTCTCATATATACTGTCCTTCTCAACTGTCTTTCACTTTCTCCTTTATTTGGCTGTAAAAGGACTTAAGTTACTCATAATAATGTCACATAAAACATCTCTGCTCTTCTCTTTCTCTGTTTCTTCTTCAACAGTTGGACAAAATGTGGATGTGAACAGCCTCACATGCCCAGTGTGCTGCAGAGAAGGAGACTGATTTCTAGTCCTGCTAGGGTCCTGGAGAGGGCTGCTGAGGAAGCAGGCCTGAGACCTGGTTGAGGATAATGGTGGATCTGGAAGCACAGGGAGCATTTTCAGGACTTCATGTACAAACAAGTCCTTGCTTCTTCAGCCTTCTCTCTGTCTCACAAGAACAAGAATCTTTCGTCCTTTTAAAGTCATTTGGCTTCAAGAGCCTTTGCCTTTTTTGATACCTTTCCTTTAGTGTCAAGGTTATAGCTTTTAAATATATTGATCATTTTGTCTACAGAGGAAGAATTTTAATTTTATGATGTATTGATAAAGACATAGACAAAAGTAGTAATGTTTCAGCTGCTATAACCTAATATGAGAACAGCAAGGGTAGTAAGCAACAATAAAGTTCTTTATGAGACCATTGATGTATCAGGAAAGAAAGAGGATTTTTAAAATTCAGCACCCTTGAAAAAAACTTACCTGACCCTTCTTTTACAGTTGTGGCAAGTCTAATGGGAATTATTAAGGATACATGTCTCTCTTTGTTCTGCAGATGTTAACTGCTGGTCACCTCCTTCTGCTGTCACCTCTTTCTCCATGGAAACTATTATTTTCTCTCAACTGCTCTGCTTGATTATCATAATTATATTATTCTCAGAACAACTGTAACTGGTAATTAGTTTGAATTTTGTTGCTTCCTGTAAGGTCTGACGAAAGGACTCTGGATATGTGCAGGAATATGCATGCATATATATGTGCATTGTCAAAATCTGTCAGGAAGAAACTGCCAACAGCTAATAAGGGTAGGCTTAATTTTAGTACCTTGTGTTTGCACATCATCTCTCTGTGTATCCATTTCTGTATCTCTCTGATCTTCTATCTGTCAGGACAATGTACAATAACCTTCAACATCTATGTGCTTTACAGTGCTGCTAGTGATGAATTGTGAAATATTGTAAGTCACTTCTTTCCCTTATACCTTGCACAAAATGGTTGTCTTTGATCCTTTGTATTTTCTTTTCCCTTTTTATTTCCTCTCCCCATATAAACAGCACTGAAAACTTTCACTTTCAAAGGAATTAATATTGTGTATTATACATCCATGTATATTGAAACATGACATGTCAGTGTAGTGAAGTTTTTCTGTAAAACACTGCTAAACTGACATAGAAGAACACAAAATATATAAATTACCAATTAGTTGCACAAGCACCTGATAGTTTCTACAAATAATTTTGAAAATGAATGGCTTTTTTATATATGCTTCAAAAGTACAATAATGTAATCTATGCATGTTATGTTATGAGATAGCCACACATAAAGTCATGCTCCTATATAAAATTAGAATAAGATGAAATAAGGAATTGTTCTTTTTTACCCTGTCAAACTAGAAAGCAAAGAAAACACGGGAACAAAAAATCCTTCTAGGCAAGTCCATTCCAGCATGTATAGAACCAATCTCCTTCCAATGTAGGAAATCTGAGTGCATGGCTACAAACTTGTGGGTACTGTGCAACTATCCCCAATCCAGGATTCAAAGAGAGCTCTGGCACAGTTGAATTTTTTGCTGATTAGCTAGGCTGAAAGGCA
Source organism: Psilopogon haemacephalus (assembly GCA_013396835.1). Taxonomy (NCBI): domain Eukaryota; kingdom Metazoa; phylum Chordata; class Aves; order Piciformes; family Megalaimidae; genus Psilopogon; species Psilopogon haemacephalus. The sequence goes on from VWZI01007818.1 coordinate 36,871, forward strand.
GACCATGACGTCTGAACCCAGTGAGGTGTGGATGCCACCATACGTCTTCTGAGATCAGATAGAGTGTGTTTGTATACTGCTGTCCCAACAGTGCTGGACTGTAGCTATATGTGGGGTTTTTTTGTGGGTTTTGATTGATTTGGTTTGGTTTGTTTCTTTGCATTTTGAGTTTATTTTTAATGTAAAACAAACAAATAAAAACAAATTTTAAAAACCCACACCAAAACCAAACTATACAAAATAAATCCTCCGCCTCAAACAAAATGAAAGACTAGAGGCAAGAAACAAATTCAGCACTGAACTGCTGATCATTTGGATTAACTGATGATACTAGTCTTTGATGGCAAGGCATTGGCCACTGTCTATCACTACCTTGAGATAATGTCCAGAGCTAGTTCAGGAGCAATCTCTGTCTACAGGTAATATGGATTGTGAAGGCCTTAAACAACCTTCCAAGAAAAGAGGCTTTACCTCATCAGACATCCATCCTTTTCCCAAATCAAAGCACAACTAGCTGTGATTTCATGTTAAATTAAATTTTACAGGCTTAAAAGTTATCTTTAACCTGAAATGTACTTTAGGTTTCCTGTCACATGGTAAAATTTACATTGTTCTAATGCATTTTAAAATTATCAATTTACATTTAGTCTGAAACCTAAAGATTTCTGTTGGGAAAGAGAAAGTAATATCACAATGTCAGATTTTAATTTTTTTTTTACAAACTGACTTCACCTTATAATTTTCTACCATTATTCATAAGCTGTCCAATAAAATGAGTCTTCTAAAAATTTTACAGAAAATACTTTGGAGTTTAAAAAAACCAAAACACAATAAAGAATAGGTGTTCTGCATTCCAAATCCTTCTGATCAAGAGAATCTGCTGTTAGTGTCCTCAGCTACAAAGTCATGGATTTTTTGATCAAGGTTTTAACACTGCAGGTTTTCAGTTTAATTCACATATGTCAACCCAGCCTTAAGGGTGTAATGAAGGCACATTTGTAAATGTGTACTAAACAGTGCAGAGAAAAATGTAGTCTGAAGTAAGACCAAATCAATCAACATTATTCCAGAGAAAAAGAAGTCTTTATATAAATTATGAAGAGTTAGGATTAATTTACAATTCTGTGAAAACAAAACAACAGAAATCCTGTCTGTGTCCATGGCAGTCCATCTTCATTGTTTGTTTTCAGAGTTGTTTACTTCTACAGCCCTGCTGACATTTAATTTTTATTTTTTAAAAATATAATAAATTGTTTCTTATAGGAGATGTGTTTTGAATAGTTTTTGGGTTGTTATTTTATTAATATCTGAATTCAGTTTGTGGGAAATTATGTGTTTTTTTATCTGTTTGAGGGATTTTTATTGTTTTCTTTTTTTTTTTTCCTCCTGTTCCTTCCAATTACTGTGCCATTTGCTAACTCATGAGAGTCCATACAATGCTAGATAGTTATTTTCTTGGAAAAATTAAATGCACATAGGCAGAACAGTTTCAGCACATAAGGAAATTTACATTTTGTGTTTTCTGATTCTTCACAGATTTAATTCAATTTAATTCTGTCTTGTCTGGGTCTTCTTCCTCTCTTTGGCAATTTAAGAACATATATTATACTTACATCAGTGTGCCGCTTTGCATAGTATCTCTGCTATTTGAAGGTGTGTAGTCCTCATTTCCTTCAGCAACCATGATGATGACTGAGAGTTTATCACGCCATCTGTTTGAAACTTAGATCCTCCTTCAAAACTAGATAAGAAAGAGGTGATTTTTTTCTGGTCAAATGAATATCATTAAGATGTATGAGTCAGAAATTGACAGATCATTTAGGATCCATTTTTCAATGGTAGAAGCTAATTACACCGATCTTACAAGTGCACCTAGAGATTCAGAAACAGAATATTTGGTTGTTTTTCACTGAACAGCTCTCTGTAAAGAAATCCTAATACTTGATATTAAAGTAATGCTTCATAGAATCTGCAGTACTAGATAATAAATAACAGGAAAATTCTGGTGCTCCTAGGAGGAGGAAGTTTATTATGAGAACTATTTGGAGAGATATTGCAGCTATAGTGAGAATTGCAGTTTTGCTGCTTCTGTCTCTTTGCTTGTCCTCTTCTCTCTTTCTACCTGTTCTACATTCTTTGAGTGACATTTAATTTGGTTTGCTAGACGAAGCGATCAGCTTAGTTAAATGTAGTCTATTCAAATTTCATCAGCATCAGATTTCATCATATGTTATAATTTTATGAAATTCAGAAGCATTTAGGAGAAAATTTTGCAAGTGATTTTTCTGCCACAGGCTGAATAGTTTTTAATTCATGGAAAAAAATACATTGTTTCATTTGCCTTCAAAACCAGATTTAAAAGCAATTCTGTAATCATCAGATTATTTCCTTATGCTTTGTGGTATGAAGTTAAAAAGGTGGATATTCTGTATTTTCCTCTGCAGTAAATGCCTGCTTTGACACAAAATGAGTTATGTTCAGGAGTGCATATATTTTTTCTCTGTTAACTTGAAATGAAATTTAAAATGACTAGCTAAGGTAAAGAAGTTTGCAGTATGTAAAACTACATAACATACAATGTCCATTGCAGAAAACACTAAAAGAAGCTTCTGGTCTATTTTCACCTAATGATCTTACTTCATAAACATGTCCTGGAGTAAGTTCTATCCTTCTTGAGTATAAGGTAGATGCTTGCTTCTGCAATTTAATCTAGAATTGTGCAGTCATTTATGCAGTGATAGCTATTATTAGCTTCAGTGTCTCTTCATTTTTTAATGTTTGTTGCTGATTGCGGAATAAGATTGTAAGAATTCACTTACTAATTGTCTCAATAATAGACAGTCATAGTAGGGAAGGAAAATAAGCAGCTCACTTCCTCGATCTGTTCAGTTCAATTTCCTCCTCATTAACATGTTGCCCTTGTCACTCAAAAAAAGATCTTCACACAGAATTAAACCCAGTTTTGTTTTCTGGAGGCTTGCCCTATGAAAGGAGTCTGGACTGCACAGCAGCCACAAAATCTACTGTACTCATTTGAAACTAGGAGGACTTAGCACTTTGGAGTGGTTTAAGTTCTATTACCTTTCAAAATCTGCTTCTTTCCCTTCTGTATATAGTAGCAATTTTTGTATATTGTTCCAAGAGTTGTGGCTTTAAGGTCTTGGAATCTAAGTTGCATTACAATGAAAGGAAAAATATAGTACTTTGAAACTCCAGTTTGATTTCTTTGATATTCAAAAGTATCCACATTTTAGTCCTGGTGGGGTAATGGGTGCAGTAAGATGCTTTTATTACAAAGAGTAAGAAGAAGGCTCTTATGTTTAACACAATGCTGATTCAGTAAAGATATCATTGTAAATAGAGGACAGTTTCTAAGTAAAGGAACTTAGATGTTTAAGAGGAAGGGGGAAGGACACATATATGTCTAGATATCTTTCAGTAGAAAGAAAAGGATATATAGAGGTGCTGACTAAGCTGATTCTTTTCCTAGGTGGCCACTAGAACTCAGTTCAGAAAAATGAGTCAAGCACATTAAAGGCCAAATACTTTCAATAAGTAACTTTTGCCTCTGGGAAGCATTTCAGTTTGAAAAGAACAAGTTTTGCAATGTAGTGCATTTTGTCTACGGTTACATAATCTGTTCTGTATTTTGGAGGAGTTTCAGTGACAGGCCAATAAAAGTGGAAGTGACAAGCATGATAGCCATGATGAAGTTTTGTTGGAATTTGTAATTTTTTGGTGAAATCATAGAATCATAGAATCAGTCAGGGTTGGAAGAGACCTCAAGGATCATCTAGTTCTAACCCCCCGGTCATGCCCATGGCCACCTTACCCCAGATTAGGCTGGACAGAGACTCATCTGACCTGGCCTTAAACACCTCCAGGGAAGTGGCCCCAACCACCCCATTGGGCAACCCATTCCAGGGTCTCACCACTCTATTGCTGAAGAACTTCCTCCTCACATACAATCTGACTCTCCCCACCTCCAGCTTTGCCCCATTCCCCCTAGTCCTGTCACTACCTGTTAGCCTAAAAAGTCCCTCCCCACCTTTTCTGCAGGCCCCCTTCAGATACAGGAAGGCCACAATAAGGTAACCTCAGAGCCTCCTCTTCTCCAGACTTAACAGCCCCAACTCTTTCAGTCTGTTGAAGAAGCTCAAAACTTGTATTTCTATACAGTAGGATGAAATTATTTGGATCAAACTTTTATCCTGTTATTGCTGAAACAGATTACATCCATGCAGAATGGTAATGCTGCATATTATATACCATCACTCTAAGATATTCCTTGTACTTACCTATAAAGACTACAGGATTTACTATTGTAACAGAGAACTTAAAGGCATTCTGTAAGGCATCAAGTGATTTTTACTCTATCTGAACTCAGAGGGAACAGGAGGGTATGAAATTTTGTCATGAGTTAAACTCTACTGTGCTTCAGGAACTCATAGTTCTAGAGAGCCTGTAAATAAAATGCCATGAAGTGGGTTTAATGTAATAACAATGCATAGCAATCAGAAATGTTCCACAGAAAAAGCGATGAGTTTCTCATGGAAAAACATTGAGAAAGATACCTCATTTGACTTATCTGCACAGCCTCCATTAACAAAAGCAGCAAGCAGAGCACAAATATCATAAACAGCTGAATGAGATACAGATGCCCCTTTTTACTTCTATGAACCTACTTCAACCTCCTACATTGGTTGAAAAAAAACCTTTGTTCGACACAGTAGCTATTAATCATTATACCTTCAGAAAAAAAAAAAAAATCAATTTACCAATAGAAGACCATCCCTTTTTTGTGTCCAGTGGAATGCTTCTTATGCTATTACTGAAATTTGGTTAAATTTCACATCCATTGTCATCTGTGATGTATTTATTTTACCTGGCTTGTCTCACAAAGAGGGTTGGGGGATTCATGAGAGTACTACCCTAAGACCTTATACATTTGTTCCCCATGTGCCCCCTGTGGTGCTGTTTTTTCTCCTCAGAGAAACGGCTTAAGTCAATGCTGTTGCTGTGCTGGTAACTGGCATGTTATGCGGTTATTATTCCACTGATCACTTGTTTAAGATGGTATTTTTATGGGGTATCATCATTCATCAGTAATCTTACCTCACTGAGGGATTGAACAGAGACGAATATTGTTAAAATTTTTTTTAGTATCCTTGGGACACCAGTGCCACCCTGCTTCTGTTGTTGTGCCTCATATATATGTGTCTGGTCTTGCCCAGAGTTTTACAAATCTTTTCCAAGTTTGCCACTTGGAGATTTGCCCTGAGTCTGGACAATTATGAGTGGCAGGATATATGGGGAAGTTCAAGCAAGTGTTTAGGTCCATGGTTCACCTCATATTTCTTGGAACTTCACCTCCAAACAAGCTGGTAAGTGTCTGGAAAAAATATGTTGTCAGCCTATAAATTTTTGAGATACGCAAGTCAGTGAACTTCATAAAATCATGCTTTTTCGTAGAGAAGTTTTGGCAGCCTTTACTTCAGTTGAGCCCCTTATTATACTCTGCTTTCTTTCTTTCTTCTCATTTTAGTTTGCAGAAACTACTCAACATTATGAGTGAAGATACTTTTTCTTGAATTTAAAATAACATATTTGTTAAAAAATTAATAAAACTAATTTTCAAGGGGTTTTTTTGTTGTTGTTTTGTTTTTTTAGTTTTTCTGTAATTATTTTCAACCACTGATCCAGGAGTATTTGATTTATGGCCTAGGATCTGTGTATAGCTCCCAGTTCAAATTGTTCCATTTGGGTTTTGGTATTGCACACTTGTCTCTCAGCTCACATTTTTTGTTTCAGTATACAGCATTATTGCTTGGACATATTTGGTCAAGGTTAGCAGGCAATACCAGTCACTTTCTTTCTCATGAACTTCTGGAATTTTTTTCCTTTTACTCCAGGAACTTTATTTAGCTCAGGCAAAGAGCAGGAAAAATTAAAATGTGCATAAAAATTCAGATGCATAATGCAGATGCAGAATACCTACTCTTGTAGAGAACCTATGGAAATGGCTTTGTGGCAGGGGAGACCACAGAATGTATTCCATTTTCTTTAGTGTATTTATAAAGCAAGAAGAGCAGTTTTGTTATCTTTCAGCCAAAAAGCCCAAGGTGAGAACATCCTGCTTCTCTGTGGTTCTTTCTGACTTTCATTTTTTCCAAGACTGATAATATTTAGCTCTTCTCTAAAGCTATATCAATTGATATTTCACTTTGCCCTTCTTGTTTTATCATCTGCAAGAAAAGAAAAGCCTGAATAAAGAAAATACATTATCAGAAATAGAACAGGAAATGCTATACAGAGGTTTGTTGGTTTTGGTTGGTTTTTTTGGTTGGTTAGTTGGGTTGGGTTTTTTTGGTTGGTTCGCTGTTCTGGGTTTTTGTTTGTTTTATAAGGGGCTGTTTGTTTTTGGCTTTTTTTGTTTGCTTGTTTTGTGTTTTTTTATAACAATTAAGTGATTTTGTGATTATCTTTCAGTTTCAGTTATGATTTCTAAATGCTTGCAATAATCACAGCTTCCTTTTCAGCATATTCTAATATATATATATATATATATCATGAGAGTCACTTCTGCTTTCTGAACTCTATCTGACAGCATACAATTTTTACTGCTTTTCTGAGTTGCAATAATTCTACAATTAAAATTTATTCTTGAAATTTTACTGGCTTCATCGTGGTAACATTTTTATCATTCTCAGTTCTTCATAGATTTCTCTTTCTTCCTTGCATTTTTCACTGCACTTTATTGTAATCAATCAGTACCGCTGCCTTTACCCATCCTATCCTATCACCTTAATCCATTTTCCCTTCTCTCTTGCAAGCCAACTGTATAAAATATAATTTGTCTTTTCTATCTCTTACCAAAAAAAGCATTACCAGTCTTTCACTGCAAAAAAGATTCTCTGTGTCAGGGCATTTTCTTTTGTAATCTTTCTTCTTTTCTCACTCAAAAAAAGCCTCACTGTATACAGCCAATGACTGTCTGATGGAAACAATAAAGTCAATCAGTCAATGCTTCATGACATCTTTGGATTTAATTTTCTTGTTAAATGAATAAGACAACATTTTAAGAATAATTAGTTCATAATTATAGTTGAAAGAAATAGAATGTCCCATGTATTATTTTGTGGCTTGTACTTTTTAGTGATCCAAAATAAATTATTGTCTGCACAATGAAATGACTATTTGTTAGAAACAGAACTCTGAGGCACAAAGATTTCCTAAGGAGGAGAGGGACGGGACACAATACTCCAGTTAAGTTTCACCACAGCAGAGGCAGTAGAGAGACAGAATCACCTTCCTTAATGTGCTGATCATGCTTGTTTTAATGTAGCTCAGGATATGATTCCCTTTCTGGGCAGCAAAGCATATTGTCACTCATATTCAGGTTTTCATTCACCATTACTTCCAAGTCTTTCACTATAGGCCTGCTCAATCTCTTCATCCTATGGCCTGGGGAATGCCCTGAGCCAAGTAGTTCATGTCAGTCTAAATGAAAACATTTTCTTAGCGTAAGCCAGATGATGAAATACTTGACCAAAAGGAGATTCAGCACTAATGAATAAGAATTATTGGGTTGGAGGAAAAGGATAGGTGAGGTTACTTAAGCATGAATTAGATCTTATACTTTTACCGATTTTTTTTTTTTATATATAAACTGGTGAAGAAAAAAAAATAAAAAAGAAAAGTTAATAAAATGCCCTGATGACATAAAAGCACCATTACCACAGAGCAAGGATGGAATGACAGACATAATGGTGTTCATGACAGATATTTGTAACTTGTCTACATATAGCTTGGATAATATAAGTTTATTGATTTATCACTTTCCACCCTGTAATCCAGAACTTTTTTTTGTGTGAGTATACATATAATGTAAATATACATATGTGTGGCAGGTATAAACCACAGAAATGCAAAAGCTTGACAGGCAGCTGACAAAGGGCTGAGGCTTACTAAAGATGGATAATGGTACCTCCCAGCCATTAACTGATGCCTCTGGGCTCTTGCCTTGCTTTTGTGTTGTTCTGTTGGTTTGGTCCTAGTTAGAACTGATTATAGTTCACTCTAGATTTTGGGTAAAGCAGGAATTCTACTACAGAGATCTTTTGAGTTGCTCTCCTTGCGGCAAGTGTCTTTATAGTCAAATCTTTTCCTCTTAGAATGGGATGCCATCTAAGAATACCTCCACAGATAAATGAATCCTTACCCCACATTTGGTGAGAGTATATTTTGGGTGCCCTTGGATGGGAGGCTTCCTATTTATGAATGATTGCATGCACATTTTACTTCATCTTTCAAGAAACTATATATCTTAAAGCTTAAAGTTAAAGCTTGATTGATTGCCTAGTAGTGTTTTCCTGACTGACATCCAAACTTGTAATTGAATTATGTCAGATGAAGCGCTGAGTAATTGTGGTTATGATAAATCCATATTTTTGGGTAGCCGCTGCTGTCTGTTTTGTAGGTCCCTCTGCAACCATATATTTATATACTTAATATTGTATTACCAAGCTATTGCTAAGGCAGATGAAAAAGAATATAAAGAACTGCAAATATTTCCACACACAAACCAAGCAAAGGAATAGAAGATGGGTATATTTGCCTGTTTAAACTACCAATGTGGACCTGAAATAGGTAATTGTGATTCCGAAGTGTACTAGGCAAATTATTTTAATCTAATTTTAATACCATTTTTCAAAGCCTGGGATATTTTATCTGTAATAATTTGTAAGAATTTGTTCAAAGCTTGTCATTATGAAGTCAATGCACAGTACATCCACAGAAATGCTGTTGCAACGAATAAAAAGGGGAAGACTATCTTACTGAATAGAACAAGAGAGCTTGGCAAACCATAGACTGAGAGAATGCATGATTACTTTCTAACAGTTTATCACAGCAGTCAGTATCAATAGAAGTTAGACAAAAGATCTGATGTGAGCCCAAAATATAAAGGGAAAAGGCAAACACACAAAACGAAAGCAGAGCTGAAATGGATGCCATTTAATTCAGATTTTAAATCAGCAGATTTTTGACCATTAAAAGACTGAAATCGTGTAATATATTCCAGTAAGAACATTAGGAGCAATTTGGTGAAATATTGTTTTAAGGAGGAAGCAATAAAACTAAGAAAGTTATTTAACCACATGCACTGGCAAGTCATTTGACTAGATGGACCAGAAGATTCCATCTTTTAAAATCTATTTTACTCAGATTTCTGAGTTTCTTGTATCCTTCTTGTGTCCTCTTGTGTTGCATCAAGGGCCATCCCCAGTCAGATACCACCCATAGGGCCCATCATATCCTGTAGTTGCAGCTGCCACACTTCTGAACTGTTAAAAAGATACAAGGACACATTAGACCTGGGATCTGTCCACAGTTACCAATGTCTCCTACTTTTTTTGCTTGTTGAGGTATTGGAATATGTTACTGCTAACTTTCCTAAAGAGGAGAGACAATCAAAGCCACAGATAATAAAATAAATAAAAACAAAATTAAACCATAAAGAAAAACTTAAGAGGTAGGTACAGTCTACCTGAAATGACATTTATTTGATAATAAACTTGTGCAAATAAATACATGTACTGGTCTCCTGTTGCTTTTTAAAATATTTTTTATGTTTCTATTTCTTTTAAAATGATATATACTTGGAAACTAATTTGTCTCTGTATAGACAGAAATTACGTGAATACATTTGATTTGAAAACAAAATCTGAATTTTGTTTCACAGTGTTATTTAAGATATTAGGTTCTGTGCATACCTACTGTAAATTATTTTTAAAAAACACTAAATTTTCATATATGGAAAGTTAGAACTGAATTTTGTAGTAACGAAGAAACAAAACAAGAACTCATAGCAATGTGTATCAGTTCTCAGAGGAAAGGAGTTATTATTATACTACTTTTAGAAATGAGATGTGGCATGGAGAAGTGACATGATTTGCAAGAGGTCAGCCTACAGTTAAGTGGACATGTAACTTTGGGTTTCTGACTGCTGTTGACACAAATAAAAATTACTTTCATAATGAAAGCTCATTTCCAGTATGAAGAAAATAATAAATCATAAAATCATCTCTCAGTCAAGCACTGCTGGAAATTGTTGCTAGTGGATGTGCAAGTTAATACTTAGGACTGTTGCCCTAAATGAAGGAAAAACACATAAAAATTAATATTTTAAATAAAAACTGTAATACAAATCTGATTAGCCTGATCTAAGGACTGAAATTTAGTTCTGAAAGTCAAACACTGAACCTTTCCTTTAATGTTTTATGGCAAACTCTTTGTCAGTTTTGTAAAATTATCAAGCATTCACCTCTCTCTACTAAGTCAATGGTGTCAAAAAATAATTTCTGTTTATTTTCTGTTTATTTCTCATATGAATATTTCTGAATACTGTACTGGACTGAGATCTAAGTAGAGGGAGACTATTATCTGATCAGTGAGGGAATGGAAATAAGCAAGGATTTACCCAATAAATGATTTGTTGTAATTTATTTGCTTAGTTACTTATATTTCTCTAAGTGATGTGTAGGCATTCAAAAATACAATATATGCATTCCTGAAAAGTATATGTGGGAAGATTATAAATTTGAAATGTGAGAGTAGCTAATAGTTCACAGTGTAGCTATTGGATTAATGAAATTTATAATGTTGATCTATTTGATAGCAAGAAGGAAAATTTGAAAGGATGGAACCCTAAAAATAGTAATCCATGTTAAAATTCTGTTATAAGATGAAATGCTTGGATACTCTGAATTTTAAAAATGTTTTTCAAGCCACACATTATGCTGCTTATATTTTTAAAAAATTATTAAGTAGTAAATATTTTTGCAGATATCCTATCCTCTGTATGGATATTGTTCTTCTGATATCTATTGAAATTTAAATTTGAAAACAAATGCCTGAGTTATATCTTATCTGTTTGCCATACTTCACCGTTCTTCTTCAAAAAGATTCAAAAGATAGATGGTTAAATACTACATAGCTATGTATACATACAGTGAAGCTCTTAATGTAAATTTGACTTCTGATTTATCTTGAGTCCACATAAAGCTAGAGGTTCTGAGCAACAGAATAATGAAAAGTGAAGAATGCTAATATAATCCAGACCACAAGGTAATTCTACAAAGGCAAATGTCTTGCCATGATGTAAATTTAAAACTACAAATCAAAGGAAGGTAATTTTTAAGTTCTAGGCATTTTCTAAAAATATTGCAGCCTTATTGGATAATTTAGTGAAACATGTAATTCTGTGATTTCTTCTTTTATTCAATTGTATTTTTAGCTTTATCTATATGCTAAAGTTCACTAAGCACTAAATATTTCTTACGATAGTTTTTTAGCCTTTTTCGACTTCTATTTTCTTGACAATATTGAAGACTACATTTATTTAACTTTATGCAGGAAACAATTAAGTAAAATCAAGTTGTATTATGTTTATATATTTCCATCACTCTATTGTAAAGAGAAAAAATTATAATACAGTTTATAGACATTTAGAGAACATTTTGGTATTTTACAAAATACATGGAGTGGCAGATGTCTTATTTATTACTATTATTTTCCAGTGCAAAAGATACCTTTCAGTGAATGATAAAACTAGATTGTGTTTGAACAGGTGACATCAGGTTGTAGGTGAAATAATACATTATTTGTGAATAAACATAAATAGATGAACAAGTTTGCATTATGGATAAAGCACAAAGAAGTTTGGAATCTAAGGTAATTTCTTGAAATGCAGAGCATAATTTTGAAGCTGATGTCATTTTGTATTACTAGGGAAAGGCAGCTACACTCTGCGCTATCATCCAGTGGGACTACACAATAGACATAAAGTTTAATAGTGAAGAGAAGCAGCTTGAGAGCATGTAACATTAGATATTTTGGTAATAACAAAGCATTTGCAATATACTGTGAAGTATAGCTATATTAGAATTTGAGTCTAAAACTAAAAGAAACAAAAGAGGCAGCAGTATTGGACGCAGATGTAGAATTTCAGTCCATACAATTTTATCTGATAAAGGACAATTCATTATCCAAATAAGACAATAATTTAATTGTCAATTTAATTCGAAAGTTTTGACAATAGATATGTAAATTCCTTTGTTCTGGAATAGAATAGATAAAATAAAAACTTAATGCTTTATAACATTAATTTATGTTTTCTGAAAATAAATTATCCATTACTGTTGTGGTCAACCTGAAGGGTCAAAATAGGCCTGTATATGGTCTGGCTTGCCCAGACACGGTTTTCTGCTCTCCTTCCTTCTTTTTAGGAAAGAGACAACAGCAGGAAAAAAGAAAAAAGACCTGGAGCCATGGAGTCTGAGCACTCTGGCTTACAAAACTTGCTTTTCTCCTGCTTGTACCCCATGGTAAACAAGGTGCAAGCTCTTGCCCTGTGCTAAGCTTGTGCTGGGCCTATGATCTCTCCCTGGTATGGTTATAGCAAACCTGCAGCTTCACCCAAATATGGTCATAACTTGGCTTACTGCCATGTCTCTCGGATAAGCTAATTGTCCTAAGGTGCAAACAATTTCAGGCATTGATATAAAAACAGATAAGCAGGTAACACAATGTGCTTTTGACATGCTTTTGCTATTATGCTGTGCTTTGCCATTCTATCTGTGCCTGTATTGCCTTATTGCTTCATAGAAATATAAGCTATATTCCAGCCTGAAACTGTTTCAAGTTTTTCCAGGAACAACTTGAATAGCCTTCACACAATTAGCTGCAAACTACATCCAGCATGAGATATACACAGCTGAGACACATTGCAAGATGTCTGCCTGCATCTTCTGAAGGCAAGGAAGCCTGAAGGCACGCAGATTGTCAAAAAGTCGGGACCAGGTCAGGAATCCTGCCCCACTCCCCCTCCCCGCTTCTCCTTCACCCATCAGCCTGTGGAACCTGTGCTGAACCAGAAGTCACGTCACCCGCAACAATAGTTGCAGTGCCAGCAGCCAGACAAGCCAGAAAACCTGCAAGTGTTCTATCTATTGATAACCCAGCAAGATGGGAGAAATAACATTTACGAGTTAATAAACTTAAAGCTTCCTTTGTTACCTAGCTTCTGCCTTAATCAGAAAGGGGCCCTGAGTTCCATCTAGTGGCGAAATGGCACAATTGACTGCAAGAAATCTCTTCCAGTGTTAATTAGTTAATTTGAGTTCAATTGGATTGATCAAATATATATTGAGAGTTATTACTAGATATCATTTATGTGATTCATTCCATAAAAGCTATGAAAGAACTTATTTATTATTAAAATTAATGGTTGGGGGTGAAAAATTTTGGATATAAAAAATAATAAACAACATTAATTTTGAAAAATTATCTTACATTAATTAATAATAATCCCTTCCATCACAATTACATAATTTTATTTCTGAACAATCTACTCAGACACTCATAAGTATAATTGACACAACCCGGTTTTATTGGTTCATTTAAACTTCACTTGAATGAAAAAATGGAAGAGGTAAAAACTCCCAGCAGAGCTCATTTTTTAATTATAGAAATAAATTATTAGAGAAAATGTGGGGTTTTTTTACGCTTTAGATACACTAGGCTATATTGGGAATGTTCATAATTTGTCACAAGTGATCTCTGAGATATGTATGCAGTTGCTGTACAAATTGTCACCTTAGAAAGGTTGTCATTAGGTTTTTCTACAAGCCTATTTTGTAACAGACTGGGTTTTGATATTGATTGTCTTGTGCATCTTTTTTGATGGAAGGAAGGCTAAACTTGTTTTTAAACAAGACAGCTGTCCCAAAAGAGACGAGAAACTACAAATGTCTAAACACTTGAAAATAATGTGTGACCTTTGCAGATGCATTGTTAAAAATGTATGGATATTTGTCTTGTGAAACGTTTCTGCTTCTTTTAGACTAGAACAAGGTTAGAATGTATCTGAGATTTTATATAAATTTGGAAAAGTATAAATCCATATGCTTTCTAAGAAAAGACACTTTATTACAGAAAAGAAAAATGTGCTGATCTACACTGTAGTAATTAGACCATTTGTCAAATGGAGTTACTGTTTCTGATAACATTTACAGGTCACACAAAAGTTTTCAGTCCCCCCATTGCAATCACATCTGTGAAATGCGTTTTATCTCCATGAATTCAGAAGACTGACAGAAATTACTAATTCTGGCAAATTATTTAAACCTTTCTAAATCCCCTCCTTTTTCTCTACCTTTCAAAATACTATATTCTGTTTTAGAGTGAAAAAAAATAGAGTAGAATAATGACACAATGCATCTGCTTTCTCTGACATTTCTTTATAAGACTGATGCCTCATTTAAAGTTTGAATGTCTCAAGAAGAGCTTTACTACTTTTCTGTGTTAGGCACAGACTGCAGAATGGTGCATCATGGAGAGCTTATTTCTCATCTGCTCTTTTTCACAGTTCTTCTTAGAACATAGAATCATAGAATCAGTCAGGGTTGGAAAGGACCACAAGGATCATCTAGTTCTAACCCCTCTGTCACGGGCAGGGACAACCTACCCTAGATTAGGCTGGACAGAGCCTCATGCAGCCTTAGCTTTAACACCTCCAGGGAAGTGGCCCCAACCACCCCATTGGGCAACCCATTCCAGGGTCTCACCACTCTATTGCTGAAGAACTTTCTCCTCACATACAATTGAATCTCCCCACCTCCAGCTTTGCCCCATTCCCCCTAGTCCTGTCACTACCTGATAGCCTAAAAAGTCCCTCCCCACCTTTTCTGTAGGCCCCCTTCAGATACAGGAAGGCCACAATAAGGTAACTTCGGAGCCTCCTCTTCTCCAGACTTAACAGCCTCAACTCTTTCAGTCTGTTGAAGAAGCTCAAAACTTGTATTTCTATACAGTAGGATGAAATTATTTGGATCAAACTTTTATCCTGTTATTGCTGAAACAGATTACATCCATGCAGAATGGTAATGCTGCATATTATATACCATCACTCTAAGATATTCCTTGTACAATCCCAACTACCTGTTTTACGTAGTAACTCTTGAACATCAATTACATTATGCAAGGTTATCTGCTTACTACTACTGATTGCACTTCATGTGTTTTTCAGGGCAATATGAGATTTGCTTATATTCTATTTCTCTTTCACTATCTTTGCTCTTTGAATCAGGAAAAAAAAAGGTGTAGGTGTAGGTGTGTCCAAAGCAGACAATCCTTACCTTAAACATTAAATTAGCTGCATCACACCTACCTTGAACCTCTATAACTACATTCATCAGAGCAAGTTAGAAAGTCGGAATGATGAATCTTCATGCTTAACTTTTTGACTCTTCAGCATCAGGTGTCACCAAATCTGAAATTCATTGTTGGATTTAGACCATGACCTTTAGAAAATCAAATGTTCTTACAGTCTCTGCTGCTGAGGGCATAAGTGTAAGCTCACTGATGAAAATGTGGTTGCCTGTGGTCCAAGGTAAAACCTGACCTCAAATTTGAAAGTGACAAGCCTGATGCTCAGTTCCAAAATGCCCCTGCGAGACTGCTGGATTGATTAGCTTGTTAGCTTTAACAAGAGGCAAACTGACTACTTCAGAAAAATAGGGGTTTTTGTCTCTGTACTAGAGTAGGAATACATCATATATCTTGCAAGCAAGCAATGAAATTAATTCATAGATACCCATCTGAAAAATATGATTTATATTAAAACAAACCAAAGTGTTTTATTAATATACAACATATCCATCTCACAGGGACTGAAAATTAATCATTATATGATGACAATAAAGAAGAAAATATAATGCATAAAAGAATACTAAACACTGAAGCATTAAAATCTGTTTTGAAGCTTGATCTCCTATTTATTAATATTATTCTAAAAACAAAATGACACCACACCACTACCCAAAAAACCAAAAAAAACCCCCCAAAAAAACCCAAAACAAAACAAAACCAAAACAACAACAAAACAAAACTCAAAAAAGAGCTAAATATGCTCCTGATATTTGATACCTGTATTCTATATTACTTTAGTTTGATGACTAAATATGTAACAGGTTTTGACTTTGGAAAATTACCCAGCATATTTAGTAATTATAAAGATTATAATCATTAACATTTATCATTTTAGACAATAGACTGTATAAGTATATAAAAATTGTAAAACACTGAGGGTCTAAAAACTAAGAACAATCAGTAAATGCTTAATTTAGATGGGAGTTTTCTTATCCAGCTGTAGACATTGTAATGTAGGAATCTCTGCCAGAGGTGTACACTTAATTTGTTTACAGTCAGAAGTAAAATTGCCTTTTTTTTTTTTTTTCCACATTCGACCAATGTATTTTAGATGTCTGCTTTAAAATCGAGCATTTTATGCTCTAGAGGTGCCTGTTTCCCTCAGTTGCTGCAGAAGTAGCCTGGGGTATTAGCTCAGATGTCAAAATCTATGTACAATCTGTGAATTCCTAACAGCACTTATTTTAGGAAAGCAAATACATGGACTTATTTAAGGAAATCAGTTTCCCTTCCTCACTCTCTCTCTTTTGCCCCAGGAAAGAAGCTGATTAAATGAATATTTTAAAAGTTTTTTACACACTAGCCAATAATACCATTTTGCACAATACTATGAGATTTTCTTATATCTGAAAAATGTGTGCTGGATAGACCATATACATAGAACAATTCTCTATCATATTTACAAACTCTGAGAATCTTATCAAACCATACTTATGTGATAATCATCCTGCGTAGTCACAGTGAAATCTATATATCAGGGGCATACTTATAGTTTTTTTCTTTGCACAGGTCAATTATCATTCTGGAATGTCAGGATTCTACAGTTTTTGCAAAGATATAACATGGTCACTGAGTTTTGTGAAAGAGTTACGTATGTTTGATCCTTAATGAACAAAAGCTAATTTTTTTTTTTCCTTCTGAAATTAGTTTATTATGTACTATACTCCAGATGTTAAAACACCCACACATATACACTTTTCTTCCTAGCTTTTCCCAATATGAGTCAAAACTTGATGATGATAAAGATAAGAACCAGACTGCAAGGAAAAATAAATTGTAACAACAAGCAAAATTTATGCTTTAATCAGCATCTCCTTCATCTGCTGTGATTCACACATTTTGCTTCTGCAAAGTGCAAAGCAGTTTCAGTGAAAAAGATAATGACTGTTTTTCACGAGCTGAAAAAGGAGTGGGGAAGCACTGCTGAAAAACGTTCTTCCCTTTCCCTGGCTATTTCATGACACCAGATAAACAAAAAAAAATAGAAGAGGAAAGGGAACACTTACAAGCTTCCCATCTTTCCTTTAGATAACTATTCTGTGCAGCACTAGCTATGCTCTGTGGATTATTCCTTATTCCCTGTGAATTGCACTTTTGTGCTATCTCACATTGTGCTACATGGAGTTAAAAAGAAATGAACTCTTTTGTATGACTTATGAGTTAAAACTAAAACAGAAGACAGATAATCTGTGTTCCCACACACACATATTCAGCTAGTTTAATTATTAACATGATATCAAATGAGTAAAGGTATCTTTGTCTATGTAGAGTTGGGGTTTTTTTTCAGGATGCACACAGAAACAGCGTCTGTAACTCATATAAGTCTGGAAAAAAATATGGAGAATAAGGAAATATTAAGACTATTTTGTAACAATGGTGACATTCACAAATAAAATAAAATAAAGGTAGAATTGTTCTGACTTTTTGTTTTCTACTGCTTGAAGAACAGGAAAAATATTTTCTATGAGAAATTATATTCTATTATCACCAATCCACTCAATCTAATTTGGTTTAACAGATCTTGGTCCATTGGAGACAAAGGTAAATTGAACATGTGTGGAATAAAAAGAAAAATCTATATGAGAAACCTTACCTTTTTTAACATCTTGAAATTTGCTTTGGGGGGAAAAAAAAAAAAAGATAGAAATTATCCTTTTTCAGACTGATTCAGGAAGATTGGCAGTGTGATGGATTAGTATGTAGAAGATAACGAGACTTTCTGCAATGCTATTTTAAGTGATAAAGTCCTGGATTATTAACCCAGAATTTTGGTGGGTTCATTTTTTTTCTTTAGAGTGTTGCAGTGCAGGGAAGAAGGAGTCAATGAAGCTTAACAGGTATAAATCCAAAAAGATGACAAGATAGTAAAATAATGATAGTATCTAGCTGCTGTAGTTAATAACTATGACACTAATAATAACCCATATATCTCTTAAAGTGTAAAAAGCTATATGTGGCATGATTTTCTTTATAACTGTCAGATAAGTAGGTTAAGACAGTTACTGAGCCAAGCCTTGTTTGATCTCTCACCATTTCTGTCCAAATGGAGAATTATACATCCAGAAGAATTATATAAGGTTTAAGACTTAAAGAGAATTTTGAAGTCAGATTACAAGTGAATAAAACCTTTATTTCTCAAACCTAACCATGGAATAATAGTTTTTTCTTATAACAACAGTCACCATGAAAATTTCGTGTTAATATGAAAAATACTACTGAATGGTTGGAAACTTAAGTTAGTCAATATTTTACGGAAGTGGGACAAAGTTGAGTTACTTTTTAACTGGAATATACTGAGTTCAAAGAAGTAGAAAAGAAATATAATGCCTAATTAGTATTACAATTTTTTTACATGAGGTACTCCTTCACAGGTAGACTTCAGAGTATATCTAAACTAATAGCTAAAACCACTTTTCCCAAATACTGGAATTTTATTTTTATTTATATTTTCTTTCTTAGGAAAATGAAAGGCACCTTATTGTGCCACTGATCTCTCATGACGCTTGTCAAGGCATTCAGCAGTATTGAAGGCAATATTCAATGCTGTGCCCAAGAAATAGTATTGTTTGGAGAGGAGGGAATTATTATAAGGACAAAATTAAAATCAGATCAAGGAAATGTTGATAAGCACCTAAAACTCCACCTGTTGTATTTGTGTTTTGTCTAAAAGGTAGTACTGAAAACAATTAATCTGAGAATGCTAGCACCTTTTCAGCTTTCCTGAACAATACCATTTGTATTAGTCACAAAACAAAAAAAATTACTATCTTAACTGTGTTATCAAAGTAACACTTTGACCTAGAGAATAATTTAAAAAATGCATTGTAATCCTAGTTGTCCTTCACAGCAGTTTCTTTATGGTGGTCTCAAGTATTCTTTTGAGGTAATAAGCCCCTTCACTCCTCAGATGCATCTGCTTTTCATTTATGCCTGTTAGAAGTGCAACACTGAATCTCACATTTAATGTACACAGGATCAACAGAATTGCTATCATACAGACAGTTTGCTGAAGTGTTGCAACATCTACTTCAGAATGCACTTTAAGATAATTTCACTAAATACAGAAAACTAGGGTGCATGGGAGAATAAAAATACATAAGAGATGGTGGCATAAAATATATGCCATGGGACAAAGTTGCTTACAAGCCTATCTAGCCCATCACCTGTGGGTGATGACCTCCAAAAATGTAGAGGCCAAATTGAGAATAAGGGTATATTTATATAAATTAATAATTAGATTGAAAATGCATTGCAAATATTTTTTAAAACTCATGCAGTTTCTTTTAGTAAGAAAAAGCTGCTTATGGATTTCTGTATGTTTTTCTATATTTATCTGACACCTCTAAAATGTTTATTAAAAAAGAAAAATCTAAGTAAAATCTTTAATCTATTTCTTTTGTTTGAAATCGGTGTTAAGCAAAATGTCCATTCTTATGAATTTTAAATTTATTAACTCTAGGAAGCTACGCAAAGTTAATTTTTTTGAGGAACTTAAAATACATCCACTCACAATTTCTATTTAATATCCAGGGGGAAAAAAGTCAATTCTTTTGAAAACATCAGATTGGCTTTGTTAATTTTTTAACAGGTTCCTGAATGGATTGCACTAATGTCTCCTTTCTGAGCTGTAACTTTCACTTTATTTGACTTGCTGAAGAAAGTTAACTTAGTTTTACTCACAGTGGTACTTGATCTTAGAACCTTTCTAAAGGACAATTAATTTTACATACTCTAAGAAGTATATTTATAATGAAATAATGTTTTAAGAATGATTTTTTTGCTACATACAGACTCCGAAGAGCTTGCTAGCATTATCTAATTAAAATCTCACTATTCCCTTGCGAGAGGTAAGCATTAGTATTCTAATTTCACAGATGCAGAGAATGAGCACAAAAGCCTTTGCTTTTGCCCAAGGCCACTGATTCAAAGAAACAGAAGAACATTCAGAAGTTTCTGAGTTTCAGTCAAGCATTTTTGCTTCATTCTAGTAACATGCTGACCTAGATGAAAAATAAAAGGGTAAGATTTTTGTTTGTTTTTTTTTTATTAAACTGCTTAATTTATTTCACTTTACTAATAATAGGACTTATTCTCATTTTACAATGTTTCCTAGGAAGTTTGTCATTTACATGACAAGTGTACACATTTCCCCGCAGTTTCAAATTTCACTTTGTTGCAAAATTCTTTGTCTTCAATAGAGAGGAAAAGATTAACTTTTACTAGCTGAGCATATTGAAATGAAAAATTATTAAATAGTCTGAATTGTACATTACCAGTATTCCACTCAGTCTGCTACATTATCGTTCCCTGTCAGGTTTATATCACACTCCCCCATGCTTGAAATTCTGCACAGAACAGATATCAGGGAAAAGAGAAAAAAGATAAGAAGCAACCATAGCATATGTATCCTTCTAAGTTTTGCTCCTAGTTCCACTTAAAAATAGGCAGTGACAGATCATAAGAAAAGCAATCTGGGCTCTGTTCATGAACCTGCTAGAAAATAAAATATACTAGGAAACTGAAAAGATATTCTTTAACAGGTCCATTTTGCAAGTTGTACGCTTTTGAGTAGCTTGTGTAAGACTCAAAGAAAGATGTAATCTTTTACACAGGTCAATGATACATGAATCCAAGTCAAAATCTTTATATCTAGGACCTGTCTGGCAAGATAGACCTTCACAGTTTTGGTCTGACCAGTACATGTCAAGGTATGACCATCAGTTGTCTTCACTGTACAAGAAACAGCCTATTTAGAGAAAGGGAAGTGAAAAGGCTAAATCAAATGTGTCTCCAGATCAGGAATCACCTTATACCTGCAGATGGCATTGTTGATCTTTCACAATTTTTCACATTGCCTGAGTAACTTAATATGAAAATGCACATCTATACACACACACAGAGGGAACTGGGCAAAGGTACTAATACATAGATTAAAATAAAGATCTAAAAAACAGTGATAATGGCTAGAAAAAAAAAAAAAGTACTGAAAATCTGATTGGCATGTTAGTTAATTAAAATTAACAAGAAGGAAGAGCTTAAGGTCACATTAGGCATTACTTTCTGTGACAACTTTTCCAGAGTATTTCACTGTGGGAGGAGGTTACCACCCAATTTATTCATAGTCAAATAATTGTATTTAATCCATTGATGACACGAGCTAATGAAGGACAGTGTGACACAGCAAACTGATGAATGTATAAACCAGGCAAATGCATGAGGCTCAAATTTAAAGGCATATAGATCTTTTGTGCAACTGTATACCTGATTAATGAGTTCAGCACCAGTTTCCTCTAGCCTACTAGTAGTTTTTCTAAGTTTAACCCTGATTACTTTTTTAATTCTATGGTGAGTGAGATATTGAATTGTATGAAAAAGCTTAAAAGTTGTTATATCCTACTTTTAACAGTAAGTGTTTTACTTAATGTTAGAAAAGGAAAGAAAAGAAAAACTAAAATAAAATAAAAGGAAAGGAAAGAAAAGAAAAGAAAACAGGAAAGGAAAGGAAAGGAAAGGAAAGGAAAGGAAAGGAAAGGAAAGGAAAGGAAAGGAAAGGAAAGGAAAGGAAAGGAAAGGAAAGGAAA
>VWZI01007818.1:59709-91098 GCA_013396835.1 Psilopogon haemacephalus
AAAAGAAAAGAAAAGAAAAGAAAAGAAAAGAAAAGAAAAGAAAAGAAAAGAGAAAAGAGAAAAAAGAAAAGAAAAGAAAAAGAAAAAAGAAAATGAATTAAAAGAAAAAAAAGGAAAGGAGAAAAGAAAAAGAAAAGAAAAAATACGAACAATGTATCAACAACAAAAAAATCAACAAACTGCATTCAACTGTTCACTATTTTACAGCTTTTTTCACTATTTTACACTACAGGGCAGTTACAGTCTGATAAAAGAAACAAAATGTCAGAACTTCAGCTGGTACTCTATATCACTTTAAATTACTGTATTAGGAGAAAAAATGTGCTAAGAAACATTTCTCATGCTGAAAGAATCCTATCTAGATTTTGCTAAAATCTTCAAAGTTATTAATTTGTGCTATTTTTAAAATAATACCTCAAAATTTAAATATTGAGTGGGCTTTTTTTTTGTGACAAGTTTTGAAAGGAAAATTATTTCCCTGTCTGACAGAAGGAACAAGTTCAGGGTTTGCATCCAGTCTTATGACTCAGGATTTCTTCTCTCTCTTTTTTTTTTTTCTCTTCCCCCCCATGTTTTATTCTGGATCAGCTCTACTGCTTTCTAGAAGAGGCAGAGTTTCGCATCTCAAAAAAATATATTTCAAATATTTGTATT
Organism: Psilopogon haemacephalus; assembly: GCA_013396835.1. Classification (NCBI taxonomy): domain Eukaryota; kingdom Metazoa; phylum Chordata; class Aves; order Piciformes; family Megalaimidae; genus Psilopogon; species Psilopogon haemacephalus. Next base: position 60,364 of record VWZI01007818.1, read on the forward strand.
ATACTGATACGAAGAAGGATATATTTAAACAGTACAATCAGATATAAGATTAAAACAAAGAATAAATACTATTTTATTATACAGTACAATACAAGAATTACAAGGATGCAATTTAGAAAAAGTAAGTTTTGAACGAATAACAATTTAATTTTAAGATATAATTTTGTAGAAGAGTGATTCAAAGAGTCAATTATGAAGTAGTACCAGCTACAGAGTGTCTTTGAAAGTCCCTTAGCTCTTGCAGTTGTTGACATATATTACAAAACTTGCTACCTTATACTTTTTAGGAAAAAAAGTGTAAAATGGCAAGTCTAAAAAGAAGAAAATTTGCATGAATTAACTCAGTATTTGAAGATAACTTCTCTGATAATCTAGTCATTTTCACAGACACGTAGATACTGAAAATGCAGGGTAGTAGTATCATAAGTCCCTTCATTAGATCAGTTCCAAAATATACACATAAACTGCATACAGGTGCTTTGAATTTTCAGAGAACTGTAGAGGTACTTGTGATACTCACTGTTTTCAGCTAATTTCTTTCCAGTCCTCAGCAGGAATACTGTGCGAGAAGGAAGGCAAAGCTTCTGTACTGGAAATTCTACTGTTGCACACAAGTTTTTGTGTTGAGAGGGTCTCATAAACTTATTCCTAGGAATCACAGTACAAATATAATGAAGAAACTGATCAGATTAGTCTATGCTCTGATAGGTGCCAGGGAATCATATCTACTTTTTGATCTATTCAGCCTGCCACTAGCAAAAGGGTGATTTTGTACAACTATTTTTTTAAACTGGATTTTATTTTCCATTTTGTACATGGTTATGCAGCAATAAAATAAATCAAGCTAATGGAGTGACTCATGTCTCAGGTGCTTTATGAGATGATTTAGGCATTTAAATCGACATCCTTGTTGGCTCATAGGTGAAAACTTAGGGTTCGTTATAATTTCTGGATGTAAAGTGAAGAATCCCGGTATGCCAATCCCCATTGTACATCTACAAGATAGTATTGGGAGAAAAGGCTAGACTTCTACATATATATTGACATGACACAATCACTCATAAAATAATCTGAAGAGGCTTTATCTTAACAACACAGAATTTGAAATGTACTTTAGGAATGCACTATAGTACTTTGTAAATTCCCTTCTGAAGCATAGTGACAAAAGGGAGAGAGTGAAGAAATTAGAGCAGTGTAGTTATTTTTTTTATTTTTGTCGCTTCTGTTGAAAAATAGCACATCTGCCATTAATTTGGACATGAAATAAACTAAGTGTTGTATTGCTCAGCTGTGTGAGGAAGAAGTAGAGCTCTCATATGAGAAGCAGATACTGTTCTTAAATGAACATAAGATGTCAATACGAAGGAAAGCAAACAAAAAGCTGCATGGTACAGAGGCTGCTGCTGGAACAGAGCACATATTGCTAGAAAGTTACTCTAAGTTGAAGGTCTGAAATGAGCAGATTTACTTAATACTTATTCCTTTTATGCTTAGGTTCGTAAGCTGTCATCTATGCAATCAAATAATATAAACATATAAGCCACTATTCAATTAGCCATTTGAGTACAGCCTCCTCATTGTGTAGGTCAGCAACCACATTGTCCTGTGCTTCCAGGATGTACTGATGTTCACTGGAAGTGTCATTTAAGAGACAAGTCCAAATAGGAAATTCCTGCTGTTCCACTTAATGCTGTATTTCTTTATCGTTAACAGGACCTTACTTTGTCCTAAAAGACCACAAGTGATAGACTGTCTTGCAAATAAGAAACAGAAGAGGAATGGTAACAAGGAACTAGAAATCCAGCTTTGGAATTATGTGTAAGAAAACTTCATCAGTACATTTTGAATGCCCAGTTATTCATGATTCACATTTCCAAGGGTTTCAGCCTTTCTACAGTGCCTGTCCACACAGTCTCAAAAACTATTTATGGCTGATTTCACATACTTTCTTGAGTGGATTATATATTTCAGAGAAAGCAGGTACAGAACTTGTTTTTCTGATGTTTTCACATTAGTGACATAAGACATTTGATAACCTGGCTGTGGTTCATCCTATCAAATGTGCAGCAAACCATGCCATAACATCAAATCATGTATCTGACATTTTAAATATGTTTTTTTATTGTGGTTATGAGCAGGATGGAGGTACTGAATCCCAAATATTTTTGGTAGAAATACTCCTTTATAGTCACTATAGTACTTCTATGAATACTTTGCCTGAATTGTTTTAAAATAAATTTAAATGTGTTCTGTAGAACTGGTATCTCTTGTTTACCAAGGTTGCAGACAACATGCCACTATTTCCTAAGATTTCTTTTTAATATTCCATATTAATGGAACTGCTGAAACAGATTATGATTTTTAAAGCTAGTCTACTGGCCAGTGCATATGGGAAACTGTGACAGCCCTATGTTAATGACTATTTTGCACTACTACCTACTCTGAGCAAAATATTACCAGAAAAATAAAGAACACACTCCTCCACCCTCCTAAACCCCTCCTATTGCTCCCTCCCCCAAATATACAAGCTAACAATCCATCAATGTACCAAAACCCACTCAACCAACCAAAAAACCCCAGTAAAACAATAGTCTTCTCGACAACTCCCATCTTCCTATACTCCCACCCCCAAAGAAATAAAATCGGTTGAGAAAAACATTACCTAGTTTTATTATAAAAATCAATAATTAATTGTTAGAAAATAATTGCTTGCGTACATCCTCTAATCATTGTGGGAAGTTTTCTGTGCATTCTGAATCTCACAACTGGCTGAATGCATTTTGTTTCAAACATCAGCTCTAAACTAGTAGTACAGGATTCCAGGAGTGAAAAACTATTGGTCTGAATCATTAGAAAGATTACTGTATTCAGAACATTCTGAACTTACATAGACAGAAATTGCAGTCATTCTCCCTTCTTGCTGCCTGGAGGAGAGAAAATGATTCTGTAAAGCTTAATCTTTCATTTTTAATTCTTCCCCCCGCCCCCGACTGCTTCTTAAATATTTTCCAGAGCTTTGGCCTTAGATCTTTCTTTAATAGAATAGTACACAATATTCTTTTCACCTAATGACAATTATCCCATAAAACCTTTTCTATAATTATGTCAGGATACTTCAGAGGAATGATATATTAATTTAAATATCTGTACATCACAGATTTAATTTTCACATAAAAAAATAGCTGTTTGCAAAAATTCTTCTAAGGTCTACTCCCCATAAAGTAATGTTATCTAGTCTAAATAATTTCTTCACTCCATACAAATTTTCTAAGCAACATCCCTGATTTCTAGTGAAAGTTCATAGCTTTTGGAAAGACTTATCCCATCTCTACTCATGCCTGATATGAATATTCACTTTTATTTTGTCCTATAATGAGCTTGGCATACATTATTGTCAAAACTTTATATTTACATATTTGCTAGAACATTCTTTTCTGTATTGTTCTCTGTTTTCAAGGTTAGTAGCTTGATTCCCTCACAGTCTGTTTTCTCTTGGTGCTGGCACCATATCCCAACGCTTATTTAATTTGCCGTAAATTCACAGAAGCTAAAGAAAGAAAGGCTATCTAGTCTGCCTCCCTGTCCATTCGGGATTGATCCTTATTGTTCATTCACAAATGTTTTGATCAGTTTAGGATCAGTTAAAACGTTCCATACACTGGGGTTTCTGGCTTTTATTAGCTTTGGGAGGTTTTTTTCTTCATTCTGATAGATTTTTCTTTCAGGAAGTTTTATTAAATGTTCTTGGCTTTAAATTGGCATATTCCCTTTCACTGAAATGTGGTCTTATTTTTCTCTCTAGCTTTAGCAGTCTGAGTTTAAATCAAGTCAAAGACTCTGAGTCACCTCATTTCCATTTAAACTCTCTGTTTCCTTTGAACATTTAATAGTCTGAATTACAAAGCCTATATTCAATGGCTTTCATTTTTTATTTTGTAATAGAATACTCTCTCATACTTTCTTGTATTGTCAGTTGCTCCAGTTATATTCTTTACAAATGTACTGTCTTTTATTTTCACTGATTTTTCAACCACTTTATCTACTATGCCCTCTGCAACAGTTTGAGTTACTCAGATTCACACCTCCCAACTGGACTCTGAGAGTAAGCACTTTTGCAGTCAGTCTTAAAAGGAAAAAATAGAGTTCAAAATTCTAGAAGGTGCTAATAGGACTTTCCAAATGCCTCATGCTGAGTACTCTTCAAAGGCTTTAAGTAGTTAGTAAAGAAAGCTGAAAACCTGGGGAAAATTTAACAGTAGAATATAAGGGATATTTGTCTGTTAAAAATGAGCATTTATTACAATCTCTAATGCTGTTTTAGCCAGGTAACGTTAAACTGCAAAACCTCCTTTTCTTCCTCTGCTTGGTCTGTGGTCCTGAAACTGGATGTATTTTGAAAAGCATAAACCAGTTATTCTACATTAAAAATAGAGTGACTTTTATAAAATTAAGATCTGAGACAACAGAAACCTCTACTGTTTGAAAAGAGAAAGCATGGCGGGTTTTGCACCATGATTTGGAAATAGGCTAAGGTCAAGGAAATAGGCCAATTAACTGAGTGCTACTACTGGTGGTAGTACTCGGGGATGGTTTTGGTGCATACCAGTCTGAATATTAGCCAACAATGACTTGTTATTACTAATAAGACAAACCACAAATTATAGTAGTGTTGGAGGGTTGTGCCCAGCATACCTAAAGAAGTTATCACACTCCTTTGGTCAGCGTGAGACTAACAGGAAAAACTTATTCAGTTGTAGGCTCACACCTAAAGAGCGATAAAACTGGGAAGGATTCCATGAAGGAATGCTAAGATAGTCAAGAACCTAGAGTATATGTCTAATGGAGGCAGGATGAGAGGAATAGTCTCATTTATTCTGACAGAGAGGAGGAACACTTACAATTATCTGAAAAATAGTTACAACGGTGGTGAAGTAAATATTTTCTCCATAGTAGTAAGCAAGAGACAGGAATCACAAAGTATTGGCTAGGATGTTCCAAGTGAACATGAAAAAGTTCTCTACAAGGATGATAATGACCTAGAAGTTGTTGTTCTGACAGACTATGGAATCTGTCCCTGGAGTTTTTCAAGGCTCATCTAGACAAAGCTGTAATTGACCCTGTCCACTGTTGGCAATAGGTCTCTGACAAGCAAGAGAGGGCCTCCACATATCATTTTCCAACCAATGTTTTATTTTTGTGATGCTGAGAAATTGAAAGTTTTGTAGTTCTGAGAAACCTAGAACTCGGAATGCTGAAAGAAAGAAGCTTCTTGAGTTGTTAGGATTTGGTGATTTTTTTGATTCTTTCTGTTTTGCTTTGTTTAGTTTTTGGAGGAAAGGTTGTTTTAGTGTGGGGATTTTTTGTATGTTTGTTTGTTGGGGGAGCAGTTCTGTTTGGGGCTTTTTGTTTGTTTGTTTTTTGTTTTTTTCATTGGGTAGAATTTTCAGTGTGTTATCCTGACTTATGTCCTCCTGGCCTAAAGTATTGTCCAAAACCAGTATTTTGCTACAGTGATTTTCTGTCTTGGTGAGCAATGGGTGTGAAATTGTTTCTGCTTATTTGATGCAGAGGATTAGACCTAATATTCAGCAAATCATTGCTGCCAGTGTGGACCCCAAACTGACTGTGAACTTAACCCAGCTATTCCTGATGGTAACATTAGATTTCTGCATAGTTGTACAGGAAGCTGTCGTAATTGGAGATCATAATAAGTATTGTTGCTTAAAACCAAACTAATTTTGGAGTCAACTTTACTCAGTAATGTATTTTAACAAACAGAACTCTGCTCCCTCAAACTTAGCCATTTCTACTATAGCCATAAATAGCAAAACAGGAGAAAAGTGGGTAAACTTCACAGTACAGCATTTTGCCCTTTAAATTTCTCATACTCTGTTTCTTTTAAGCAATAAATGGCATTGGATTTCTGAAACATAATACAACCCCAAATGCCAATGTTATTTTTAAGAAGAGGAATTTGCATGTTTTAAATCGGGGCAAAAAGTAAAGAAAGTATATATGATTTTCTCATTTGAAGTAGGCAAAAATTTGCATTGAGCACTACAAAAACAGTAGCAAGTGTCACAGACCAACAAAGTCATATGTTTGATTACAAACTATCTGACACATATGTAGAACCCAAAGTCTGGAGAAGGTTCTGTGATGATTCTGGAGTAATTAAATGACAGTACTGACTTCTTCCATGTCATACACAGATGTGGCATATGCAAGTAGCAGACATTTTTTTGTTCAGAATCAAAACAAAAGCTTTGAGTTTGATAAGGGATATTTTCTGTAGTGAGTTTGCAGGGTTTTAATATTGTCTGTAGAGATTAAATGGTCATGTAACTTCCTAATTTCTCTGATTAGTGGAAATAATATATCCTTGGTTCACATCTGGAAATGTAAGTTTTACAGTTGAGTATCTTATCATATAATGAAATTATGGTTTTACCAGGTAATGAAAATATAGAATATTCAAAAGTCTTAAAGCATTCTATAGATGTCAGCTGATTAATACTGAGAAGAAACTTGTTAAGTAGTATGAGAATGTAAATCCAGAGACAGAGACTCTAAGTGATTTGCCAAAAGCTATATAGAAAGTAATTTTAAGAACCAAGATTAAAATTCAGAAATTTTTGGCTTTTTGCCCTACACTCAGTGCACAGTGTGAACTAGATTTGAAATTCAGTTGGTATTTCTACTAAGAACGCAGTTGTAATGGTTTAACATTAGGGTTTGAAACTACATAGATTAAAAACATAACACAAAATATCTTGATTTTCATCATGTTTATTTTGAGAATAACTTTAATAACTGTCATAAATGTTTTAATGCCTTCTTTTTTCTTATGTAGAGAATGGTAGGTAATTATATAGACTGCAGCCAAAGGTTTAGATTTTTTCCCCCATTCCTTTCCTTTCCTTTGTGACCTTCAAGCTCTTATATAATAGACTTCCTTCTAAGCAACCTTTTAGGTTACACTGAGAGGCATTATCATGAATTTTAAAATTGTTATTCTTGAGCTTTTTATACTTAATAATGTTACTGAACATGCAAAAGTCATCCTGTTTAGAAAATACTCACATTCACATCTCCCTTCATGCTTGTTGTGGAAAAGATGTGGACAAGAAACTATAAGAAAGATTTACAGAGTAGAACCTGGGTAATAGTTACACAGAACTGAGGCATGTATCTTACAAATTAGGATTAAAAGCATTTAAAAATCTTATCCGTTTAGATAATATTCAGGCATTTATTCAAGTATGTATTTCATCACTATGTGCTGGGGGCAACCCAAATGGAAAGCAACTTGACACAAAAGGACCTGGAGGTCCTGATGGACACGAGTTTGAACATTACCCAGCAAAACACCCTTGCAGAAATAATGTTAATGGCATCCTGGGTTGCATTAGGAAAAAACTGATAGCAGGTTGAGGGATCTTATCCATCTCCTCTAATCAGCAATGATGAGGCTACATCCAGTGTCCAGTTTTCCCTATTATAAAACAAAAATTTGGAAACTTACGGAGCTCTAGAAAAGAGACACTAAAATGTCTAAGGGGCTGAAGCTGAGAGAGCTGAGACTGTTCAGCTTAGAGAAGGCTTATCAAGGATCTTACTAGTGCATACAAATTCCTGACGAGATGCTTCAAAGAAGATTGGAAGTAAGGTCTTTTCAGTGTTACCCAGTGAACAGGTCTTCAGGATAAGAGAGACCTTTTCCTGTGAGGGTGGATGAGTACTGTCACAAGTTGCCCACAGTGGTTGTGGAATTTCTGTCATTGAAAGCATTCAAAATTCATCTGGACACAACCCTGGGCAACCAGCTTTAGGTGGCCCTACTTGAGGAGGGAACTTGGACCACATCACCTCTAAAAGTCCCTTTCAAACTCCCATTCTGATTCTGAGATTTAATAACAGTGTAAGTTTTTGGTCTTTAATGAAAAGTTACAGCAAATGGCCTTTGGAGTTATGGAAGAACATTACCATCTGAATTTTAAGATTGATTGCAAAATCACTGAAGATAAAGATTTTTTTTTTTTTTTTAAAGATTACATTTTATGGATGCACAGAGGAAGCAAGGAGCTGCTTTGTTCAGGCTTGGGTTTGTCATTTTGGTTTTCTTGTTCTTGGTGAAGAGATGTGTAGAATACAGCATTTACATATGCATATAGTTGTTGTGGGGCACTCCAAATCCCTTCTTCCCCTTGCCTCTGTCTCCAGAGGTTTAAATGGGGGAATAAGAAGGCACGAAAACTGCCTGGCCTTACGGGCTTGAAGGGAAAACAGCAAAATGCTCCTTTTCCACACATGTACTGACTTGTGGGAAAGCCCACATTGGAATCAGTTGGTGATAGGCTGAATTCTTCACGCCTAATATATATGGCAAGTGGACACTTTGTCTAGGAAAAAAATATAAATAGAGTGAGGGAAAAAGGACGTCACTTTCACAGAGTTCCCGTTTTCACCATTCCCATTTTTTACTGTTCTGTGCAGTCCTACTCTTGCACAGTTTGTGGCGCTTCCCCAACAAATCTGCAAGTTTGGCACGTCCTTAGGTCCATTTGAGAGAGAGCTGCCAGTGAGAGGGATAACAGAAAGTAACATTCATATTTTCTTAGAACTATATATCATATAGATTTTCCGCTTTTTGCCATAGAATCAAAATTGACTTTAATCAACAGAAAAATGTGATTCAGTTTTTCAAAATTCGCCACTCCAAACTGTATCCAGAACTGTGCCATTAATATTTAAAAGAGTTTTCTTTCTTTATGTCTTTCATTTCTGATCAAATGGTGTAAATGAAACATCATTTGTTCAGCTATGGTAACAGATTAAAGCTTATGTTCCAAGATTTAAAATTAGAGTCTTTGCTTTAGAACAAAACAACACTGTGGAATTCCCATTATATACTAGCTTACATTGTTCATGGCTTTTACATAAATAATGTATTTATCTATCAGACACGTTTTTAATAACATGTTCTTTTTCTGTGGCTTTACTCTTCTCAATGAAAAATCAAAAACAGTACTTAAAAGTGCAGTTAACTCTTCTAATTATCTTCTTCTTGTCAGATTACTTTCTAATTTTGTCAGACTGATTTCTTTCTGAATTGCTATTTATGAAGCTACTTCCTCCAAAAGTCTGCAAACTCTTTGAATTATAAACATTTCCAGTCTAGTTTACTGTCGTTTTGATACCTATTTTATGAGCTTTTGACAGTGCATTCTCAGCAAAAAGTTACATGTTGCCTATGACATCTGCAGTTTAGATTCTCTGTGTGAAAACTACCCTTCACTAGCTTTTAAATCAAAATTACCACCAGTGTCAAATTCCTTGCAATCAGGACAATTCAATTATTTCTTGATAGCAGAATAACATATTCTCCAGACTGTATTTATTAAATACTTAAAAGCTATAAATCCCAGCAATTTGTCATTCTTCTGGGTAGCAGTCTATAGTGTGTCAAAAAGCTTTTAGTCTTTTGTTATAATAATAACTGTATTTATTGTTCAGTACTTCATAGTTAATGATCTATATATAATGCCCTCCAACACAAAGATTGAGAGTTGCTGCAGTATAATTGTATATGCCTTGTGTTACTCATGCACTTTCATAATTTATTATTAATTTCTATTCTAAACAACTATCTGTAACAATGTGCCTTGAAGACTGTTGTGGTAAACTCCCCCCATTGATGAGAATAGTAGTGAATGTAAGTTTGAGAAGCTAAGAATTCTGCTTTTATGCACAGTGCTTATTTTTAGCAGCATTGAACCTAAAACCCAGATTAGTGCTACTTACCGATTTGGTCCTTTAACCTATGTGTTTTGCAGATGAATTGTTATCCTTTCTGGTTTTCCACTGTGGAAAATTAAATCTTGGGGCCAAAACTAGATTGCATCCAAAACAAATACTTTACAAAACAAAAAATACTATTATTGTCAAGCATTAATTACAATTATAGTCAAGTATAGTCAGGCAAGTTCTTCTCCGGAAGATTACCATGTTTATGTGTGATATTTTGTTTAGCAATGAAATATTCTCAATATTTTCTCTGGATATCTGATCTTAGTAAATACTTCAAGAAATGTTACTTTTAAAGTTTAAATAGCAACCTACTTTTTTTTTTTTTTCCTGAAACTTTGTGCTTAACTGTGAAATACCCTTAATTTGCTCATTTGTTCTACTTCTTCCACAAAATTGTAATTCACCACCCATGGATTGCCAGCAGAAATCTATTCATTAGATCATATTCAACATACCATTGCAGCATTACTGAACAACAACAAAACCATATTTCATTCCATTCTATCAGACCTTCACTGACTCCCAAATAGCAACAGAACTGATTTTATGGAGCTTTGTATGAATTTCTCTTCTCTCAGTTTTAATACTATATGTTTTTACTTGTTCAGTTTTAATCAACCTCACAACACACTGTGCACAATCAAAATTCATATTTCAGTATGATTGTTGAACGCCTACAGATTATTAGGTAAGTTCTTCCCCCTACTTTGGGAGTAGTATATGGCAGAAATGCATTATATGCAATATATACAGAAATGCATTTTGCTGTATATTTATTTGTGTAGTTAAATCATATAGGAAAGGTGAAAAGAAGGTGAAGAAGTGCTTGAATTGGAGAGGAAAGCCTGCAGAAGAAAACAAACCACACAAACAAACAAAAAATGTTAAAGAGACAAAAAAAGACTTTGTATAAGACGTTGCATGTGACTCCTAAGGTCATTAACGTGATCTGTGCTACATTACTTCTGTCACCAAAGAATACATAAGTAAAGAAAGTAGAAAGCCATATCAAATAGAAGGATGGTGTTTAAAAAGAACAGAAAGTTATAATTGGCACATTTAATCAATGCTTCTGAGTATATTTGCAAGCAAGGACACTAACAGCTTACTATTTGGCACTGTCAGTAAGAATACTTTATCCTAGATGACTACAGGGTCTGTGTGGTAAAAGGATTAAGTTAATTGTGGTGATTCTAAAGTAGCAAATCTCCAGGATCAGACAGAATTCAAGCCAAGTCATTTAAAGGACAGGAGAACCAATGTCACTCGCAATGGAGAGAAATCCAAAATAAAGGTCTCTAAAGGCTCAGAATGTGAAATAGAGGAGAAAGAAATGCCATATCTTCTGGAACTGAAATATGAGCATGTTGCATAGAAATTAGCACTGTATCTGCAAAAAACTGTCTGAAAGGAAGTTTAGTAAAGAAAATTAAGACACATTGAGATCTGACTTTAAAGTAATGCAGTTATAAATTTAAAAGACGTTACTTATTGTATTCTGTCTGCTTAATATAAATTGGATGACTTGCTTCAGCTGAAGCCAGTACTAGTGTGCACAGTGACACTGAAATTTTCTTCAGGAGACCTTGTATTCACAAAAAAAAAACCAGGAAGACTCTTGGATGTGATGGATATCTCAAACTTTCTATCATGTAGGATCAAGATCTATTTTTTTTTAGGTTTCAAATATAATTTCATAAAGAGTAGCATACATATTTTTAAATTCCAAACCATTTGATGGAATTATTCCTCAAGGAAATCAGCTGCTGTCACTATGCATCATCTTTTTATTTCAAATTCTCAAATCCATATTGATTTTCTGTGGCATATAATATTTGGGTAATAGCTCAAACAAAACCCATCTGGCACAATCAGCTGGGGATGCTGAACTTAATGAATCAGACTGAAAAGTTACAATGTGCTGTGTCAGTAACAGCATATCAGTTGTTCAAGAGGTAATAATTAAATCCATGAAAGGAAAAATAATTAAATAAAAAAATAATTTTTAAATTGTAAAAGTAGATAAAGCAACAAAACAAAGTACTTTAAGAGTTTGTTCCACAAAGGAACATACACAAAAAAGATCTAGATTTGATGAAAACAAACATTTAATAATTAATAAATTGTAGACTGGAACTTGATTTACACAGCCAAAGGAAAAATTAATTATATTACATAGAGAAAGGAGATAGTGTTTGTGTTTTTTAACCCATAATCTAAGCAGCAAAGTGAGTGTTGCATTTATCTGATACTCATGAATCTCCTGCACCATAAAATAAAAATGCATCTAGGGCATGGAACCTTCTATTAGAACTCACAAAAATGCATTTGAAAAGTATCATTTGAAGAATCAGTGAATATGTATTCTTTAATTCTAAGTAGGTTAAACAAAATTCAGAGAAATTGACTTACTAGTAACTAATGAGTAAAGAAAACTAAAGAAACTTTGGTTTTGTTTGTCTGGGTTTTGTTTTGGTTTTCGCTTTTGTTTGTTTGTTTGCTTTTTCCCCAAAAAATCATAGAATGATAGAATCATGGATAGTTTAGGTTGGAAGGGACCTCAAAAGTCATCTAGTTCCAACCACTTGCCACAGAGAGGGACAGTTCCTATATAAAAAGGTCACTCAAGGCCTCATCCAGCCTGGCCTTGAACACCTCCAGGGAGGGAGTACCCAGAACCTCCCTGGGCAACCTGTTCCAGTGTTTTACCACCCTCATTGTAAAGAACCTCCTCCTAACATCTAGTTTACATATCCTCTCTGACAACTTAAACTCATTACCCCTCAACCTGTCATTACAAGAACTTTTAAATAGTCCTTCCCCAGCCCTCCTGTAGGCCCACTTCAGATACTGGAAGGCTACTATAAGGTCTCCTCAAAGCCTTCTCTTCTCCAGGCTGAAAAGTCCCAACTCCTTCAGTCTGTCCTTGTAGGGGAGGTGCTTCAGCCCTTTGATCATCTTTGTGGCTGTCCTCTGGACTCACTCCAACAGTTCCATGTCCTTCTTTTGTTGGGGGCTCCAGAACTGCACACAGTACTCTAGGTGGGGTCTGACAAGAGCAGAGTAAGAGGGGAGAATCCCTTCCATTGCCCTGATGGCAAAGCTTCTCTAGATGCAGCCCAGCACACAGTTGGCTCTCTGGGCTGCATGTGCACACTGTCGGCTCATGTTGAGTCTTTTATCAACCCAGACCCCCACGTCCTTTTCCTCAGGGCTTCTTCCAGCCATTCACCATCCAGCCTGTATTTGTGCTTGGGATTGTGCCAACCCAGGGGTAGGACCTTACACTTGGCCTTGTTGAATTTCATGAGGTTGGCTTGAGATCACTGCTCCAGCCTGTCCAGGTCCCTCTGGATGGCATCCCTGCCCTCTAGCAAATCGACTGTGCCACACAACTTGATGTTATCTGCAAACTTGCTGAGGGTGCACTTGATTCCTTTCTCCATATTGCTGACAAAGATGTTAAACAGAACTGGTCCCAGCACTGACCCCTGAGGGATGCCACTTGTCACTGATCAAAATCAGGTGAAAAGTTCTCAATAATAAACTAAGGAGCCTACTTCTACAGGAAGAGTTGTTATGTTTTTGGAAAAATATATTTAGAGGTATCAAACAAATCTATCATTTTAGCTGGACTAGGACATGTGTGCAACAACTACTAATGTATTTATAACGTGGAGAGTACCTTGAAATACTGAAGTTTTTTGTGGTTACATAGGGGAAAGAAAGAAGTACATGGCAAATAAGTTATAGTTTTGTTCTGCCTCACATCAGATATAATCTGTCAGAAATGTGATTATAATACATTAATGCATAACAAATTTAGGTGTATTTTAAAATTTATTTCCTTTTCTGAATGAATGATGAAATTTAGCAGTGAATTTACAGAGGATGGGACCTTTATCAGAGCAATTACTTGAGTAGAAGGAATATGTTACATACATTAAAAAAAAAATTAAAAAGCAGATTGCTTTATGTGCCAATACTGGACCTTAAGAAAGGCAATTGTTTTCTTTAGAATAGGATAATACAGTAACCTTGACAAGCTACAAAGGACTGTATTTTCCTTTAAATAGCACTTGAGACTGAAATACAGGATTCATAACATTAGCAAAAGGAAAGAGATATATGAAGACAAAAATAGAACCACAATCCACTAAGCATAATACTAAAACAACTATCAAAAAAAGTTAAAATTAGGCTATTTCACAACTTTTCCATGTAGGGACAAGAATATATACTTCTTTTTTTTTTTTTTTTTTATCTTAATTTCTCCTTTTAGCTCACTTTAAATTTCCTGCAAGAGATGGGTGATTGGAAACCACCAAAGCAAGCTATTAAATGTGTTTGAAAATATCCTCTTATATCAGAGATACATTATTAATTACCAGTTTTGCTGAAATCAGTGAGCAATAAGACATACAAACAGGAAAAGTTTCAAAATTATAGATTCGTAGGATTATTTTTGGGTTGAATTCTAGGTCAGATCCTTTGTAAATAATATTTTTAAAAATAATCTTCCTGTGCCTCGTGTATCTTATTACACAAGAATGTTATAGAATATGGTTTTTCAGAGTTTTGTGTCAGGGACATTTCTTTACTACCAGCTTAGACTGCAAACTAAGCTAATTAAATAAAATGGAATAGAGATTTCAACCCTAATAAATCTAACTCTGTATTAGGACACTGTGTCACTTCTGTAGCTCTTTCAATAAAGCCAAGTGGGATTGATCCTAAAGACTTTTTAATCATCATGCATGACATTGGAAATATTTTTTCAGTTTTACTCTTTTAAACTGATTACTCAAACACAAAAATCTACATACTCTGCTTTAGCTGGTATAAATTTTGTTAGTGCAAAAGACAATTGACACACTACCACATAAAATTAATGTTATTTTCTTCTTTGAATCAGTATCACAGAAGAAACTGATTTTCACTGCTGCAATATGCAACAGATCATTAAATATAATCACAGAAAGTGGTACCACAAAAATCATGTACACTGATTTATTTTTCTGCTGATTTTGCAAAATGCCATTCAAGATGTGCTTGAAAAGTCTATCATATGAATTTTAGTTTTTATTTCCTGTGTTGATTAGCATCACACTACATTATATTTAACTTCCATTTGGTAAGGAAAAGCAATACTATGATGCATTTTCATGTAGCAAACAGCAGGAACTGAAAGTGACTGTGTAACAGGATAGATATGGCAGCTGCCATCACAGAAACATTGTGGGGTGACTCTCACAACTATTAGAAGAGATAGGCAAGGAAGGGTCGCTAGAAGGATAGGCAAGAGATAGGGCAAGATAGGCAGTTGGATGTTATAGAACATCCAGTCAGAATGGAGAGGCAGACAGAGCATTCTACAAGTAGCTTGCAGAAGTTACACAATTGCTAGCCCTTGTTTTCATGGGAGACTTCAACTTACCAGACATTTGCTGGAAATAACAACACAACAGAAAGGAAGCAGTCCCAGACATTTCTGGAGTATGTGTGAAGGGCAAAGGAGTCCAGGAAAGATGGACATTCTTCAAGAAGGAATTCTTAAAGGTGCAAGAGCAGGCAGTCTTCAAGTGCTTTAAGACAAACTGGTGGGGAAAATGGCCTGACTGAAAAGGGAGCTTTTGCTGGAACTCATGAAAAATGGAGAGTGTATCACTTTCAGAAAAAAAAAAAAAAAAAGGCAGGCAATTTAGGTAGAGTACAGGGTTCTTCTAGTCAGGTCATGCAGAGAAAATATTAGAAAGGCAAAAACCCAGCTAGAACTCAGTTTATCCACTACCCTTAAGAGACAAAAAAATAATTTTTCAAATATGCTAATGTGCTGGCTTGAGGTTAATTGGAATATTTTAGTAAGAAAAATTAGGTTAGGCTGTGAAAAAGGAAACAATGGTGATGTCTACTTCACTCATAGCTTCACTGAGATATACTAAAGCAGTACATAAACACAGATAAGACAGAGTCACTCTGCTCTGGTCTGAGCTCTTGCTGTTGTTCTCTCCCTCTCCTTGGCTTCTAGCTGGGTCTGTGTAACCTAACTAGTTCTGCTTCTAATCCCCCTTGCTGATCCTTCTAATTCACCTTACACATAAGGCAGATTCTGGGATAAGTTTGGTGGGTAGGGAGAAGGTGGAAGCATGGTTGGAACCCCTCGTTGGGACTCTGATTCCTGGGAGGGGTATTGTGTTTCTGTATTACCTTTTTAAATGTATATACCTGTAAATATTTGTAATATACTGTAATTATCTGAGTGTATATTGTGCTAAGCTGTGTGTATAAAGCTTCATTCCTTAACTTTTAGCCAGCTAAGTCTAGTCTGGGTAAACTGAAAAAGTGTTGGTGGGGTGGGTACAGGACAAACCATCACAGCTGAAAACAGGAGGAGAGACAAGGAGAATATCTATCCTTTAATGGATTGGGGGAGTATGAACGTTTCCACCAAGCATGAGGAAAAGGCTGAGGTACTTAAGGCATTTTTTGCTTCATTGTTCAATAGTTGGACCAGCTGTCCTAAGGGTATTCAGCCTGATGAGCTGGATGACAGCAATGGACAGCAGAATAAACCCCTCATAATCCAGGAGGAAGCAGTAAACAACCTGCTTTGTCACCTGGAGGTTCACAAGTCTTTGAGGCTGGATGGGACCCACCCAAGAGAACTGAGAGAGCTGGCAGAGAAGTCCTGGTTAACAGGGAAGGTCTCAGATGACTAGAGGCTTGCCAATGGGATCACCACCTACAAGAAGAGCTGGAAGGAGGAAAAGGGTGAACTACAGGCCTGTTGGCTTGAACTCAGTACTGGGAAAGATTATAAAGAGATTGATCTTGAGTGCGCTCACACCAACAACAGGGCATTTGGAATTTTTTTGGCTTTTGTTTGTTTGTGAAGAAAAGCAGTTAGTCCAAGTTCCAAAGGTAAAATGGTTGCTATCTCTCCACATGTTGGCTGGAGAACATGCAGTTCCACTTTTTGGAAAAGAGGAGGCTGAGGGGAGAGACCTTATTGCAAGTACCTGAAAGAAACTTGTAGTGAGGATGGTGTTGGTCTCTTTTCCTTAGTACCTAGCAATAGGATAAGAAGGAATGTCAAGAAGTTCTGACAAAGGAGGTTTAGGTTAGATATTAGGGAGAATTTCCTTATTGCAAGACCAGTCAGGCACTGTAAGAGGCTGCCCAGGCATTGTGGTAAGCCTGAATGGGCCAAAATTGGCTTATATATGTTCTTGCTTGCCCGGACATGTTTTTCTGCTCCCCCGCCTTCTGTTTTGGGGAGAAGCAACCACAGGAAAGAGGACAAAGGACCTGGAGCCATGGAGTCTAAGGACCCTGGCTTGCCCAGACTTGCTTTGCTCCTGTTTGCATCCTGTGGTAAACAAAGTATATATATTTGGCTTGTGCCAACCTTGTGCAAGGCCTATGTCTTTCCCAAATTTGGGTATAGCAAGCCTATGCATTCACCTAATAAGGTCAAGCTTGGCTATCTGCCATTCTGATTGGCTATTCTATGTCCAAAGGCCCATTAGTCTTGGGCTGTATTGATAAAAACAGATAAGCAGGTAACACAACATGCTCTGCCTTTATATTCATGCTTGCTTGCCTGCTGATGCCTATTGCTCCCATTGTACCCTGCTTCCGGCAGTGTTATACCTCACTGCCTTATTGCATCCTGAATTGCCTGGAAACTGTCTGCCTCAAGTTTACCAGGAATAGGCATCGTATGCCTCCACGCAATAGGCCTGCATAGCCAGTGTGACATCTGTGCCAGGACTGTACATCACAAGACATCCTGCCTATACCTGTCAATATAGAGAGCCCTGGAAGGAACACACAGATCTTCCAGAGAAATCAGGATAAGGTCAGAGATCATCTGCCCCTTTCCCCAGCATCCTGTGAAGCCTGAGAAGAATCAGAATCCTCAGCAGACAAGAAGACATTGACAGAATTCCCTGAAAGCATTTAGGTACTGTCTGAAGCTGTAGCTAGCCCTGTGAATTGGAAGATTAGTATTTGTGAGTAAATAGTTAAAGCTTCTTGTAATTCACCAATTACCTTCTGCCATAAGCAAAAATGAGCTTCTCAAGTCCAGCTGGTGGGCAAGTATTCACCGCAAGAATCTTCTCTTCCAGTTCAATTAATGCTTATATATTTTTGCTAGTTATTTCTAGATCTAATTATTAATTTATATGTTTCCATGACTCTTGCAAGAGAACCTGATTATTATTAAAATTACTGGTTGGAGTGGCAATAGTTTTGAATACCAAAATTAATAAGCAATATTCATTTTGAAAAATCATGTCTCGCATCAGTTAATTACCACTCTGTTACACCAGGGAAGCAGTAGAGTCACCATACCTGGAGGTTCTCAGAAAATGTGGACATGGGGCTTTGAAACATGGTGGGCATTGTTGTTGGGTTGATAGTTGGATTTGATAATCATAGAGGTCTTTTCCAAGCTTAATGATTCTATGATTCTATGATTCTATAATTCGTGGAACTATAGAGAGCTCCATAAACATTAGGTCAACTTTCAATATCTAAATATCCTAAGGATTGTAATGATACAGCCACATTACATGTTTTTATGAATCAATATTTTTAGAACTAGGGACTAATTCTATAAATTTTCTTACAGTAGTCATTATAACTTAGTGATGTCATCACTCTAACTGAAACAAAGCAATTAATATAACTCCATGTTCTTTCTTTATTTATTTTTCTTTTTTTTTTCCTTTTTAAGGTTGCACATCTGTACAAGGTGAGTGTTCCTTAATATAGGTCTTGTAAAGATTTTAGCCTTTAAAATCAAGCACTTCTACATGTGCCTTTAGGCTATAGTAGCCAGAATGTTGGGATGATATTCACGCTGCTGAATTGATGTTATTAACGGTTCTTCTGTATCCCCTAGGTCACCTGCTACAGAGGACAAAGTTTTAAATCTAGTGAGGATCCTTCAGACGCTATGTCAAAGGTTAAAACAGGCTATAGAAAATAAATGGCTAAACTGTTCCTATGGGAGCTTTCTATGCACAGTATGTTGGCAGGATGTGAGTTTCCACAGCAACCACAGATTCAATGTCATAGTGTAACCCTCCTACATTATGCTATATTACCTGTGAGTCCTTATGTCTACATAGTGTATCTATATGGCCTTCTCACCTATTATGGTACTGAATATGTTTTAACTTACACTAGCTTTACTTTAAAGCTGGATTCCTAATCTACTTCATAAACCACAAGTGCTGTAGAAATTAAGTGACTGACATGTACACATCAAATAAACTAACATGTATATGACCATGATAATTTTGGGAACAGTTGTATCTACATGATGATGAATTGATTTTTAATAATTTTTATGAGGTGATATTTTATAAATAATGAGAAGATCTGGGAAAGGTTTTATTTTCTTTCCTTTATTCTTAATTTATTTTTCTATATGAAAGAATTTTTGTCTGTGTTATTAGAAAAATTACTTTTTCCTGATATTGTGCTTTCACTTATTTTTCAATAGGCTTGATAAACCTAGTTGCTTTCTATGACAGAGTAATCTGCTTGGTTGCTGCAGAATGAGTGGTAGACATTGTCTACTAAGATTTCACCATGACCTTAGATACAGGTCCCCCAGTTTCCACCAGCTAGATAAACTAGGAATTACAGATTAGACAAGTGACCCGTAGGTAGGTATCGATATAGATCCTAATGCTGTTTACTATTCTCATTAGAGATCTAAATGAAGAGAAATAGTGTGCCATAATGAAGTTTTCTTGAGACACCAAAATAAATGAGAAAGTGGACACTGGAACAGAGAGCCATGCTGCAGGAAGACGTGAGTAGGCTGGAGAGTCATCTGAGAAAAAACTTACATGTTAAATACTTATAAATGTAAGGTCTTTCATGTGTGAAAACAACACAGTCTGGAATCTATGTGTATGGAGGGCAGCTCTGTGTAAAGGGTCATGGAAGTCCTGGTGGATAACGAGCTCAGTATGAGTGAATACTGTGCTTCTGCAGCAAAGAAAGCCAACAAGGAGCTGAACTGCATTAGCAGAAGACATAAAGAAATCATTATCCCACCCTGCACAGAACTTATCAGGCCATGCCTTTCGTATTGTGTTCCATTTTGGTCCCCACTATACAATAACAACGTGGTGTAATGGTAGACCTGATGGGTCAAAATAGGCCTATACATAAACTGGCTTTCCCAGGCATGTTTTTCTGCCCTTCTTCCTTCTGTTTTGGGGAGAGGTGACCGCAGGAAAGAGAACAAAAGACCTGCAGCCACTGAGTCTGAGAGACCTAGGCTTGCCCAAACTTGTTTTGCTCCTGCTTGCATCCTGTGGTAAACAAAGTGAGGATGGTGTTGGTCTCTTTTCCTTAGTACCTAGCAATAGGACAAGAAGGAATGTCAAGAAGTTCTGACAAAGGAGGTTTAGGTTAGATATTAGGGAAAATTTCCTTATTGCAAGACCAGTCAGGCACTGTAAGAGGCTGCCCAGGCATTGTGGTAAGCCTGAATGGGCCAAAATTGGCTTATACATGTTCTGGCTTGCCCGGACATGTTTTTCTGCTCCCCCGCCTTCTGTTTTGGGGAGAAGCAACCACAGGAAAGAGGACAAAGGACCTGGAGCCATGGAGTCTAAGGACCCTGGCTCGCCCAGACTTGCTTTGCTCCTGTTTGCATCCTGTGGTAAACAAAGTATATATATTTGGCTTGTGCCAACCTTGTGCAAGGCCTATGTCTTTCCCAAATTTGGGTATAGCAAGCCTATGCATTCACCTAATAAGGTCAAGCTTGGCTATCTGCCATTCTGATTGGCTATTCTATGTCCAAAGGCCCATTAGTCTTGGGCTGTATTGATAAAAACAGATAAGCAGGTAACACAATGTGCTTTGCTGTTGTATTTGTGCTTTGCCATTGTATCTGTGCCTGCTGCTGCCAGCTGCAATTGGCAGTGATACTGCTGCATTACTTTATAGCTATAACTTAGCTCTGCTGAACAGCCTGGAAACTGCCTGCTTTGAGTTTACCAGGAACAGCTTTAAATGCATCATGCATCATGCAATAGGCCTGCATAGCCAGTGTGACACCATGCTGAGACTGCACATTGCAAGACATCCTGCCTACACCTGCCAAGACACACAGATCATCCAGGGAAATCAGGATAAGGTCAGAGATTGTCTGCCCCTTTCCCCAGCATCCTGTGAAGCCTGGGAAGAATCAGAAGTCTCAGTGGACATTGACAGAATTCCTTGTAAGTGTTTGGGTACTATCTTAAACTGCTAGCCTCTCAAGTCAGGAGAGAATAATATTTTGTGAGTAAATACCTATAGGCTTTTGAAATTTACCTAGCCTTCTGCTGTAAGCAGAAGAGGAGCCCTAAGTCCATCTAGTGGGCAAGCAGGATAATTAACTACAAGCTGTACAACTGTTGCAGTCAGGGTCTGGCGTTCTGAAGTATCTCGCGTTGTAACGGAAAGATAGGAGCCCCTCCCTATAGCCTATAGCCTTGAGTTAGGACATAGGCAAAGGGATTTGACGTTTTGTACACTATAAAAAGCACTGCTACGTTTTAATAAATGACATTTTGCCATTTTGCCTTTTGCTATCCATCACACTGATGTTTGTAGCTGATGGTCCGAGCAGCCTGGGTTTGGCTGTTCGTGTTGCCCTTGAACCAGGTCGTCACGCCTTTCAGAGAAAGGCAACATGCAACTGACCACAATAACCTTCTTTTCCAGTTCAATTGGCTTCAATTAATGTTTATATAGTTTTGCTAGTTACTAGATCTAGTTGTCCTTTATGTAATGCATCCCATGACCGTTGCAAACAAACCAGTTATTTTTAAAATTAGTAGTCAGGGGTGGTGAGAATTTTTAATATCAAAATTAATAAACTATTAATTTTGAAAAATACCATCTCACATTAATTAGTTAACCACTCAATGGATTGACCTTATCCCTACTGATGAACCTTTCATATGAGGAAGGTCTGACAAAACTGGATTTGTTCAACTATGAGAAAAAATCCCAAAACCTTTAAGGAGACCTTACAGCCATGTCCCTGTTTCTCAAGGGTGGTTCCAAAGAAAATGGGCATGCCCTTTTTTGAAGGGAAGGGAAGGGAAGGGAAATTTGTAAGCTACCATTGGCTTGAAACAACCATGAAGATACAAATTATGCAGATGCAATTTTTAAGCTGATGAAAGGTAAAACACAGTATTGCTCATGAAATATTATTGCAAAGAAAAATAAACCACAACATCACATATAGAAAAAAACAATATAAAAATTTGGCAATTGTTAAGGCAAAAATTCCTTTAAAAATAAAAAAAAAAAATCAGAAAAAAAAATCTTTGGCAGCAAAGCTTATAGAGAAGGAAAATGGATCAAATAAATAAATATTTATGTAATTTTTACATGAATACTTCATGAGCTTTCCCATCACACTATGGATGAAACTAATCCAATTTGTGAGAATCAATGTTGGAATAAGCACTCTAGAAGGAAAAAAAGTGTACAGAAAACTTGTTTAGGCATAAATGACATTTCATTAAAGAAAGAAATAACAAATAAATATTTCAAACCCTTTGTACATCGCCAAAGCACTAAATACATTTGTCTCTCACCTTAAGACAAAAGATAAGCAATTTTTGTAAACAATCCAGTCTGTCTGAGATATAACTTGCTGAATTGTGAAAACTGCTACAATGTTTTGCAGCATTCGTCATATCCATTGAAAAAAAAAAAATTACTAGGGGTCAAAATAATTAATTAATGGGGGTCAATTTTATTAAATGTGGGACAAATTAGTGAGTCTCAGATGAGACCAAAACATAAACAAAGATGTAATTCATGTACACAGATGGTTAATTTCTTAAGAGAAAACTTGTAACTAAGTTATATGCAGTAAACAAAAATATGCACATATGGATTATTATCTCCTATTTTTGGGACTTTTTTGTCAATGAATAAAAATGAAAATATGATTAAGTTTAACTATTACTGTTCTTGGGATATTATTTATATGAAACTAACTGTTGTGGGCCATACCATGAAATTCTGTCAAATGATAAAATTTGCCTATGATTAACCTGGAGGCGACAGGGGTGATCTCAAACATGTATAAATATGTAAAGGATGAGTGTCAAGAAGAGGGAGCCAGACTATTCTCAATGGTGTCCAATGAGAGAGCAACAGCGATGGGTGGAAGTTGAGGCATAAGAAGTCCTATGTAAACATGAAAGAGTTTTTTCACTTTGAGAATGATGAACACTGGAACAGGCTGCCCAGGGGGATTATGGAGTCTCCTTCCCTGGAGATATTAAAAACCCTCCTGGATGCATTCCTGTGTGATCTGGTATAGATGATCCTGCTCTGGAAGTGGGGGGATTGGACTAGATGATGATCTGAGAATTCCTTCCAGCTCCTAACCTTGATTCTGTGATTAGTAAAATTTTCTTCAGTTGTTTGCAGATGAGTTTTAATGCCTTTCATCTTTTATTAAATGTCTTTCCTTTTTACAACTTGTTCAGAACAGTGCTGTAAACATTTAAGCAAAAATTGATTTTTTTCATCATTCTGTATTGTCAGGCTTGAGTGCAACTTAAAAGCTGATGTTCTATTTCTAAAGACAAAAAGAACTGCAGAAATGTACAAATCATGTCTGAACAAAATAAAATGCTAAACAATACTCATGCATAATGCTAATTTCCTGATACAGTATTTAAACAAAATTTTCTTTCATGATAAAATTTTAGTGTTTTATATGCTTTGTGTTTATATCATGCGGATGATCAGCTGGTGATGTCCACCTGTTTTTATACAGTTCTTTATTCACTACAAACTCTGAGCCATGCAGTGTGCAGTGCATACATTCTGACTAAGATAAGCCAAGTGAAACAAAGCATCTATTTTTAAAAGTCTTTTAGAACCGGTAAAGATTTAATCAGCTCATATTGATTATATGGCACTGTGTCCTGCTTCTTAATGATTAAGTCTGGTAGATTTTTGCCTTATCAATCAAGGCAAAGAACTATAACATTAAAAAATAAAGATACAGAGTGTTTCTGTGTTTGGGGTTTTGGTTGGTTTTTTTTTTCTGTTTACATGGATTTTGTGGTTTGAAAATACTGTAAAGATAGGAGACAAAAAAACCCCAGTTGCATTTATAATCATCCATTAACAGTTAAATTAAAACTAGCATAAATATAAAGTAACATGTAGAATCCCAAATGTATCTAGAAATCTTGACAGTTACTGAACATTTAAATTATCTCTACAGTTTCCTTTATTTCACTGGGAACAGCAGCTACCTAACATGAAGCTAAAACTCGCTAAGATTTATATCCTACATGAGGTTTATTTATTTACTTTTAATGAATTAGTGGGAATATAGGCACTGGTATTGCTCTAAGCCTCCTAGGTTGCAGTCTCCTGTGACAGAACTGGAGTGTAAACTTTAATTATCTGTTCTGAAATGCTGTACTACCAACAAATATAAGACCCATGTAAAGTAAATCACTTAGTTTTCTTAGGGTTATTCTTCTCTCACTTCTGGGACTATGGCATATTGTTCCGTGTCCAGACAAAATTGAAATTCAGTCAGTAACGTTTTTCTATTTGGATTCCAGGTATTCCAAGTTATTTACCTATAGATAATACTTGCACTTCTATATGGACTTGGAAACCTAAATAAAAGCTACAATTTTGAAGCCCAGGACTATCAATATTTATGTTTTTGGATTTACGTATTTATATTGAAAATTATGTTCTTTACCTTTCCTCCCACAAACATGTCCCTGCAAGCAGAGCTATTTTGAAGGTCAGCCTTACAATAGGATTTTCTAACTCTTCACATGATATGGAAAAAAATCTTGAGAGGACTGCTTTACACAGTTCAAAGTAATTTACACTGTTTAAAGTATGGGATGTCCAAAGGTCTTTTCTTTGGAACAATGCATCTAGGAAGATTGTAAGGAACTCTAAAGGCAACTGAGATCAATCCTACCCCATGCTTCCATAATATCTAATGGAATAACAATGTGGCATTTTCCAGAAATCTTCATGTTGCAATCAGTGTGGAGTGGTCCATATCAAAATGATTTATATCAGGCCACTTTAAAAGATCAGTAAAGAACTGTGGCTTTCTCTGTTTAATTTTCTCTGTAAATCGTGTTCATCTTACAATCTGTTTCTCTTTCTGCAGGAATATTTTTAAAGAATAAATCTTTCTCTAGAATTTATGTTCTGTAGTATATATTTTTAGTGTCACTAAGTTTCTGTGTATATGACTTGGCAAGAGATAAAGTTCCAGCTAATTATGGGAAAAAACCCAAAGCCAACACAAAAAACTGGGGAGATATCCAAGGTTTATCATGGGGATTCATCCCTATAAAAAAGCAATGGAGTGTACTTAATCAGTCCCAGTGAGGAAATAATTTGTGGACAGTACACAGGATTAAAGGAGATGGAGTAAGTGTGGGGAAAAAATGTGAGAAAGTCAGCATAGCTTTACCAAGGGCAAGACCTGCCTGACCAGCTTAGTGACCTTCTGTGATGGAATGTGTATGAGGACATGTTAACATGGTATGTATTAGAACAGGTTTATTGGGAAATGGTCCATTGTTGGCCCACAAATATTTTTGACTGAGTAGAAGAAACACATTGTTCTGACATAAAGAAGTGGCTGGAGGGAGTCTTGAAGACAAGGCTAATTAGGAAAGCATGCAAGGATGATTGGGAAAAACAACAACTGGAACTTTAGGACTCCCACTGGTTTGTGTGTCCCCCCAAACTTAGCAGATGCATGTGCAGCAATCTTCACTCTTATGTATGTGAAGGTGGAGTCTGGCACATCTCCCCACTCATTTGGGCCAAATGTGCAGGGACAGGGACTGGACCACTGTACAATAAAAGGAGAGAGTTCTTCACAGGAGCTCTGGTCACTGTGTGAGGGGGACATCTTCCCCCATGAGGATGTCTGTGAAGAATTACACCTACCCACCTTTGACTAAACACAGCTGCAATGGGGAAAAAAAGTAGCACCTGGAGCCTCACTTCTATAATTACATTCAGGACAGTATGTATTTTGGGAATTAATTAAGAGACACACTGTATGATTTGCTTATTTGAGAGTGTGTGTGAGTGTCTTTGTCTGTGGGTCTAGGGTGGTCCAATGCACTTTGGAATCTAATTGGATTCAGTGGCTATGTCAGTGAACAAGTGAACAGCTATGGATATATTCTACCTAGGTTTCTGAAGGCCTTTGACACGGTTCCCTACAACATCCTTCTCTCTAAATTGGAGAGGTATGGATTTGATGGGTGGACTCTTCAGTGGATAAGGAATTGGCTGTATGGTTGCATCCAGAGAATAGTGGTCACATCCAGATAGAGATCAATGACAAGTGGTCTTCCTAACAGGTCCATATTGGGACCCATGCTGTTTAATGTCTATATCAACAGTGGGATTAAGTGTACCTTCAAAAATTTACAGATGACATCAAGATGAGTGGTGCTGTTGACATGCCTGAGGAAGAGACCTGGACAAGCTGGAGAACTGGACTTGTGTGAACCTTGTGAGGTTTTCAGGGTCAAGTGCAAAATTCTGCACCCCAGTGGAGGAACCATCCAGTGGCAAGACAGGCTTAGGGATGAAGGGATTGAGAACAGATATACAGAGAAAGATTTGGGATGCTGATGAATGAAAAGCTGAACATGAGGTGATAATGTGTGCTTGCAGCCCAGAAGGTCAGCTGTATCCTGGGCTGCATCAAAAAAAGTACGGCGAGTAGGTTGAGGCAGGTGATTCTCCCTCTCTACTAGATTCCAATGAGACCCCACCTGGTCTACTGCATCTAGTTCTGGTGTTCTCAGTACCAGAAGGACGTGAATCTGTAGGAGCAAGTTCAGAGGAGGGCCACAAAAATGATCAGGGGGATGGAACATCTCTGCTATGAAGACTGGCTGAGGTGTAGTTCAGCTTGGAGATAAGAAAACTTTGGGAAGACCTTATTTTCACATTTGAGTGCTGAAAGGTGGCTTATAAGAGAGAGGAAGATGGATTTTTATCAGGGCCTCTTGCAATAGGGCAAGGGGTAATGGTTTTAAACTAAACTCTTAAAGGAGAGTAGATCCAGAAATTGTTTATAACGGTGGTGAAACACTGGAACAAGTTGCCTTGATGTCTTACTTGATGTCTTACTCCCAGAAACATATGAGATGAGGTTGGGCAGGTATCTGAGAAACCTGGTCTATTTGAAGATGTGCCTGCTCACTGCAAGGCAGTTGGACTACGTGGCCTTTAAATGTTGTTTTGTTCTGAGGCCGGTGCTTTAGCCTAGTTCTTAATTATAAACAAGGATAGTAACTTTCTGGAGATCTTTGAGTAAAAGGTAAATGAAGGATTGGATACAAAAGAACAATAATAGGTCTATTGGATTGCTCCATTGTATTGCAAATAAGGATATATTTTGCTGCCAAAACTATTCTCTTTCCTTTTCTTCACTCTCGCTGCTGCTGGCTGGTGTTTTTGCTTGGCTTTGCTGACCTTGACTGAGATTCTTGTTATAGCTAAGTAACAGCAGGGATTTCTCTCTCCTTTCTCTCTTTTCCCCTTGTACAATGGCAGGGGGGAGAGGGAGGAGAGAGAGCTAGTTGCTTTTTCCTAGTCCAGGGGAGTGTGAATAAGTACAGGGGAATCCTCACATTGTTTCTGAATTGTAAATATATATTTTGACATACTCATTGTATTTTTAATTTCTAGATTCTTTGGCTTACTTTTGTAAATATAACTTTCATTTTACTTCTGAGTTCTGAGTTTGATTTAGTAATTTACTCTAGGGGGTAAATCCCAATTTGCTGAGGTCCAAATCCACCCACTACAAACGTCCTTTCCAGCTCAAAACATTCTATGTTTCTACGATAGTGTAAATAAACAGAGTCAAAAGAACAGGATTAAAAAGTGGGGGGAAAGTCTTAGTGAAGATCTCCTCATCACTGGAGTAATTTTTAAATAACTTCAAGATGGTTAATAAATTGAAAGGTATTGGTAACTGTCTTGCTTTGGCAGGATTGAGATGACTATCACATCACTGGTCATTTAATTTCTTCTGGAACATTTATACATTTTTTTAACATTTTTTTTCTCCTTTTTTCTCTTTTTCTACCATCTTTCCCCCTTATCTTTTACTCCCTTTTTTCCTCTCCTTCCTCTCCTTCCTTGCTTCCCATAAATTAATGAGCAGCAAGTGACACAGAAATGGATGAATAAAATAGTAAGTCTGGTGAAGTCACTGAAAGTAAAATATGAAAAAAACTAAAATAAAAATAAAATAATGAATCATTATCCATCCACACAAAATACATCAAGGTTATCAGACAAATAAAAATGTGTGTTACTGAGGTATGCCCTGTTCAGCTAGCAAATATAAACATCTACTCTGTATATAAAACTAAGAGGAAAATATCTTAAGTATAAAACTGTACATTATTTTGTTTTGGTTTCTATTCTCTTTTAGTTATAAGAGCACAAAAAAAAAAAAAAGAAGAAAAACCCCAGACACACGTTATGATAGTTCTGCTAATCATACTGCTGTGAAATATAACACCAATATTTGAGGTACGCCTATGTTCTCAAAGAAACAGCTCTCAGAAAAAGCAGCTGAAAATACAAATACCAGTCCATGTAGTGGAGAGGACTAACAACAATCCAGATGGTAGTTTTATTACTGATTGTCTGTGAGATAAAAGTGCTAGTGATTTTTTTTTTCACCTCTCTGACAAATGTTAATTTTCCAGAATATCTAACATTTACCTAAGCAGATAATATAGTAGCAATATAATTGAGAAAATTAAGTGAAATGCTCATGAGGAGATACAAAGATTAAATCTGGATTTCAAAGAAAGATGCCTTCTCTCCTTTTCCTTGACAAGAACAAATCCCCAAACTTAAGACTTAAAATACATTTAAAGTAAGCAAACTTTTCTACCATTACTTCTGTGATTTTCTTGAACAAATTGGAATAAATGATTTTTCTCTTGGGGAAAAGACTTTTTTTTTTTTTTAATCAACAGAAGTGGTTTACGTATGTATCTTGAACATATTTAATCTTCCATCAGATGATAAAAATCACTTTCTTTCACTATCTAAATACCATGAAAGCTCACATCTTTGAACACCTAGAAGAAAAATGCAGATATTTCTAGAGTTCTAGAATGTTTGAATCTTTTGTCTGCTTTTCCAAGTACAAAATCATTATAGTTTTCGTGGTTTTAATCAGTTTCTCCTGGCATTTCAGAAATGTATGTGATAAACCTTATTATTAAACTGTGCTACATATGAAGGACACTCTTCAAGATATCTGCACTGGAATTGCTTTAAGAAAAAGACGTGTGTCCAAATTTGTTAGATCCTTCTCCTAAAAAGAGATCTCTGCATTTAACTGTAGCTCATCTACCCTTTAAGAAGAGCATTGACTCTGAGTATTTATACTGTGGAAGGTATTCAAAACACGTAAGTTCTCAACACTGATGTTTTACTAGGATGTTAAAGCAATAGCTGCAGGAAGAAATGCCCCTACAGTAGACAGCAATTCAGCACACTCAAAGTTACTACCATTTCCATTTTGCATCTAGCTTGATCTACTCTAAGGTAAATAAGAAAGATATACAAAACTACCATCACAGATTTCAATGCCTTCAAGGACCACTCTGCACCCTCAATGTCAATGCCTCCTTTACCAGTTCATGTTCTGCATGCTTTTAAAGACAGATAATCTCATTTTATAGATTGAAATCACAGGTTAACCATTTGCCTTCTGTGGAAAGTTTCCTGGTGTTTAATTACCGTCACAGCTAAGAAAATTAATTCTGTTACAAGACTGATGATTTCTGATTCCAGTTTCCAGTTATTGACCCTTTCGCTCATGTTAGCAGTGCTCTGCCACACTGTTATCACATCACTTTTATATAACTCAGTGTACTCTCTGATAAAAGGAGTATGTTAAGAATTTGGGCATCACATTGTAAAACTTATTTCCTGGATTTGAGTGATTTCCTTAATTAATGCCTTAAACCACAAAATGTTCTCTGTCATCTCCATGTTGTTGTTAGCATTTACATGTGATATAATTATAAAAAATAGGGACTGGCAGCATCATTCCACAGGGCACTTTTATGTGAGAAAACATCTAATTGACAAGAGACATGCATCCTGCCTAGTTTGAACTAGATAGTCAGAAGCAACCCAAATGGATCTAGCAGGAGTCTTTCTATCTCTGTTAAATTATATTGTGATGCTTATATACATGATTATTATATATGTTATAAATTGTTACTTTTTTGACTACAAGGGATAGTTAGGTTTTATTACTAGTAATTGATTCTTCATTTGATTAAGTACTTTTAAAAATCTCTCTCGGACTTAGTTGTTTTCTTTCTTTGGCTATTATATGGCCTTTTTAGTTCCTTGTTGCATATATTCATTGATACTTTAGGAAATATTGAGATGTCTGGAATGTAGATTGAGGAAATGGATACTTATTCTGAACTGTTGTCACTGATATCCAATGGCTTTCTTATGACAGTGACACTTTTGTTCCCTCATCAAGTGACAATTTCAGAGGGTGAGGTGAGCTTTCTGCTGTCACTGCATGATAAAAATATGATATAGAAAAAGTGACAGTTGGAAAGTGATACATCTTTCCTATCAGTTTCCTATTACAGGTAATAATCTTACAAGAGGTTATATTTCTGTTACATAGCTAAAATTAGTTTTCTTAGTTCCTATCCACAGTTACAGTGGGAGGGATAATTCAAAGTTTTGTCCTTTTAAGAATAAAACCAAAACTATAAATATATTTAAAGTTATAAATCATCCTTCCTTCCTTCCTTCCTTCCTTCCTTCCTTCCTTCCGAATTC
>VWZI01007819.1:0-27597 GCA_013396835.1 Psilopogon haemacephalus
CCTTGTGGTCCCTTCCAGCCCTGACTGATTCTGTGATTCTATGAACATGATGATTACTGTACAGAGGTCAAAATTTGAAGACAAACCCAAGTTACCCTTCCTACCCAACAGGAGGCTGCTGCCCAACACAAGGCTACACCTCAAGTCCTCCCCAGCTGAGTGAAGCCTCCAAAGGGCAGGCTGAGGTCAGGCCTGGCAGCTTTGCCCACAGCCCTTAGTGCCCTCTCAGAGATGAGCTGTCACCACCAAATCAGAGGGTCCACATCTCAAATGTAGGAGGAGGCTTCCAGTGCCTCCAGGAGTTAAGCCTGTTCAGTGTAGGACTTTCTAGGTTTACAACACAGATACTCTGAAAGTGGAGAAGCTCTGAAAACAACTTCTCTAGTGAGAAAATGGCAGCAGAAAAACCTCCAGTGTTTTTGAGAGGTTTAATTAAGCACAGACCTTTGGCAGGCCTTCAGGCAAATTACCCTCACCAAAGGGTCCAAAGCCCTCACACACCCCTGTGGGACAGGGACCAAGAAGCTCCTGGTCCTAGGAGAAGACCAGGGGGTAAAGTCCCTCCCAGCACAAGGGCAGAGCAGGTTCAGCAGCACCTGAGCAGCCCCAGCACAGATCCATCTATGGGGGCTGGTGAGAGGCACCCCAGGGCCTTGGCTGATGGAGCTGCTGAGCCAATCTCCAGGGCATGTGCAAAGTCCTGGCAGTGAGGTGAGGTCCCTGCAGCCTGGGAGCAGGGAAATGTGTGCAGTTGGAACAAGGGTGACAAAGAGGAGCCTGGACAGGAGCACCCTGGCAGCCTCAGCTCTGTGCCTGGCACATGGTGCACAGGTGCTGCTGGAAGCTCTGCTGAAGCACAGCAGGACAGGGAGGTGATGTGAGGCAGGCAGCAGGGCTGCAGCAAGGGCAGGTCCTGCCTGGGCAGCCTGGAGGTTTTCTGCAGGGACTGCAACAGAGGGCAGGGCAAGCCCAGGAGGTGTCACCTGTCAGGGCTGGTGCAGAGCCTTTGGCACAGTCCCCACAGGTCCTCCTCTCTAAGCTGGAGCTGTGCTGTGAGTGCCCAGGGCAGAAGGAGCTGGTTGGAAGGTTTCATGCCAAGGTCAAAGGCTCCAAGTCCAGGTGGAGAGAGGTGACAAGTGGTGTCCCTCGAGCTCTGCACCAGCACTGCTCAGTGTCCTCATCAGGGCCATGCAGAGCTGGAGGCTCCCTCAGCAAGGCTGCTGGTGGCACCAAGCTGAGTGAGTCAGGATGGTGGCACCCAGAGGGGCCTGGAGAGGCTGCAGAGGTGCCCGAGGAGAAGCTCTTGAGGGTCAGCAAGGCAAAGGGCAAGGTCCTGCCCCTAGGGCAGGCAACCCTCAGTAGCAATCCAGGCTGGGGGCTGAGGAGATGCAGAGCAGCCCTGCAGAGGACTTGGGGGTGCTGGGGGGGAAGCTGGGCAGGAGCCAGCAGTGGGCACTGGCAGCACAGAAGGCCAAGGGCAGCCTGGGCTGCACCCAGAGCAGGGTGGGCAGAGATGGAGAGAGGAGATCCTGCCCCTCTGCTCTGCTCTGACCTCACCTGCAGGGCTGTGTCCTGCTATGGGCTCCAGCACAAGAAAGACCTGGACCTGATGGGGAGGGTCCAGAACAGGCCACAAAGATGCTCAGAGGGCTGCAGAACTTCTGCTGTGGGACAGGCTGAGAGGGTTGGAGCTGTGCAGCCTGGAGAAGAGAAGGCTCCAGGAGATCTTAGACCTGCAGTTGAGTGTCTGCAGGGGAGCTGCAGGCAGGCTGGGGAGGGACTGCAGGGATAGGCTGAGGGCAATGGTTTGGAAGTGGAGCAGGGCAGAGTTAGGTTGGACATCAGGAGGAACTTCACAGTGAGGGTGGTGAAATACTGCAGCAGGTTGCCCAGGGCTGTGATTGAGGCCCCAACCCCAGAGACATTCAAGCTCAGCCTGGCTGTGTCCCTGTGCAGCCTGCTCTAGCTGGAGGTGTCCCTGCTGCCTGCAGAGGGTTGCACAAAATGCTCTTTGAGGGTCCCTTCCAACCCAAAGCCATCTGTGATTCTAAGATCAGCACTACCAGGGAGGCCTCAGAACTGCAGGTGAGAATCTCCACCTGCAGGATCTGAAGCAGTGCAATTCTGAAGGGCAGGACTCAGAACAGTCCCAGGTCTGACCTGCCCCAATCCCTTGTGGGGGTGGCAGGCAGTGGAAAGTGACCCAGCACAACCCAGGCATATTTCTTAGGCAGTTAGCCATAGGAGCTGCTAACTAAACCAAATCATGAAACATCTCATGGGGAAGGGAAGAAG
Organism: Psilopogon haemacephalus; assembly: GCA_013396835.1. Lineage (NCBI taxonomy): Eukaryota > Metazoa > Chordata > Aves > Piciformes > Megalaimidae > Psilopogon > Psilopogon haemacephalus. The sequence goes on from VWZI01007819.1 coordinate 2,296, forward strand.
TGGATTGGCTCCAGCCCTTGCCAACAGCTTCTCCCTTCTCCCAGGTAGCCAAGAGCTGCCCATGCCAAAGGAAGGGCAAAGAGAGGTGCAGCAGGTGAGGCTGAGGTGGGCATGGAGGCAGCAGAGCTCAGGAGCACACTCACCTTCCTGTAGAAGAGAGCCAAGGAACCTGCTCTCCTGGGCTTGCTCACTGCCAGCTGAGGCTCCTCCTGTGCCTGACTGCCCAGGGCAGGGCAGGGAGCCTGGGCCTCCACTTTACAAGGCTGCCCTAAGCTCATGGAGACGGGGATCAAGGTGATGCCTCCCATTTCGTTTGCAATACCTGGAGACGAGAAACACATCAAACTCTTTTCTCTCCTCACACTGCAGAGCTGCACTGCAAATGATCAATTCACTCACAAATACCTGAGGGGAGGCTGCAGAGAGACTTTTGTGAGGAGGGTCTAGAGACAGGCCAAGGGGAAATGGTTTGGAGCTGAGGCAGAGCAGGGTGAGACTGGAGCTGAGGGAGAAGTTGTGTAGTACAAAGGTGGTGAGAATCTGGCACAGGCTGCCCAGGGAGGCTGTGGCTGCCTCCTGCCTGGGGGTGTTCAAGGTTGGATGAGGCCCTCCAGCAGCTAAGTCTAGCTGAGAGGTGTCTCTGCCCATGGCAGGGAGGTTGGAGAAGATGAGCTCCAAGGTCCCTTCTAACCTGAGCCATTCTAGGATGATGATTCTATGAAATACCTGGAGCAGTGCATCCAGTGCTGGAGCTCCTGGGACACGGTGGAGGTGTGCAGAGAAGGGCCCCGAGGATGCTCAGAGGGCTGCAGCAGCTCTGCTGTGAGCACAGCCTGAAAGAGTTGGGGCTGTGCAGGCTGCAGAAGAGGAGGCTCCCAGGGGACCTTCTTGTGGCCTTCTTAGCTGGATCTGTGTATCTCCACTAACCAGTTTCCTGCTGCTAACCCCCCTGGCTGATCTTCCCTGCTCACCTGGCACGTAAGGCAGATCCTGGGATAAGACTGGGAAGTGGGGGGAAGGTGGTAGGGAAGTTGCAACCCCTCTTGGGGACTCTGCTCTGTGGGAGGGCTGTGGGGTTTCTGTATTACCTTTTTTACTGTATCTAGCTGTAAGTATCTGTTATACATTGTAAATCTCTGCTTGTCTACTGTGCAAAGCTGGAATACAAAGCTGCATTCCTTAACTTCCAGCTGGCTGAGTCTAGCCTGGGTGAGTTCAGAGTGTGGGGAGGGGCAGGGAACCCCCAAACCACCACAGGCATTTTTCTTTCTGTTTTTATCCACAGACTCTTTTTACATTAAAAACAGGCTCTAAAGTTAATTTCTCAGGTACCAGTTGCAGAACCATTCATAGAACCATAAAATCAGCCGGGTTGGAAGAGAGCTCCAAGCTCATCCAGCCCAACCTATCCCCCAGCCCTACCCAATCAACCAGACCGTGGCACGAAGTGCCCATCCAGGCTGTGCTTGAACATGCTGGCACAGGATGCATCCCAATGTGGGAGATGCATCCCAATGTGGGAGATGCAGCCCATGGGGACATGGTACAGGACAGAGCTCTCTCGTGCTTCACCAGGACATGCACAGGGAAGCTTGGCAGGGCTGGGGCAGGGCTGCAGGGCAGGGCTGCTGCAGCATGGCAGTGGTGGGGAGGACACAGTTCTCCAAACGTTGGCCAGAAGTGCTCCATTGCTTCCCCACAGCTCAGAGCTCAGCAGTGGGGAGCCCCTGGCACAGCCAGAGACCCTGAGCCTTGTCCTCAACCAGCATGCAAGGGGCAGGGCCTTGTCCTCAGGCTCTTTGATCTCCCATTGAGAGGCAGCAGCCAAACCTTCTGCCTTGCTGAGTACCCCAGGTCCTGCCCCGTGGGGTCCGGCCATAGGGGGAGGGCAGCACACAGGGGCTGTGGTGGGCAGCTCAGGCAAGATATGATGGGCACAAGGGAAGGGACCCCAGGGCAGCTGGTAGCAGTCACACACCACAGCACAGCTCAGGTGTGGACTTCAAAGGGGCAGGTCCCAGAGCACAAAGCAGCTGAGGAGTGACTGCTCTGGGGAGCCAGTCCCGAGGCTGAGCACCCAGCAGCCAGGCTGAGCACCCCAGGGCAGTCATGGCCAGGCTGATTATGCATCATGAAACCTTCTGCATGACCACAGGCCCGGGAGGTCAGCAGCTGAGTCACCAGCACCACCCTGCTCAGCACCAGCCCCCAGCTGCCCTCCAGCTCTGTTGCACAAAGCTCTGCCCAGTGTCTCCTGCTAGCACCATCTGCCTCACCTCCACTGTGTTCAAAAGCCCTTTGGGTGTGGGACTTGAGGGTAGGGCAGGGTAGGGCAGGGCAGGGTAGGGCAGGATAGAACAGGGTAGGATAGAACAAGCCAGGTTGGAAGAGAGCTCCAAGCTCATCCAACCCAACCTATTCCCCGGTCCTATCCCATGGCACTCAGTGCCCATCCAGGCTGTGCTTGAACACCTCCAGGGATGGGAACTCCACCACCTCCCCAGGCAGCCCATTCCAATGCCAATCTCTCTCTGCACAACTTCCTCCTAACATCCAGCCTGAGCCTGCCCTGGCACAGCTTGAGGCTGTGTCCCCTCCTTCTGTCCCTGGCTGCCTGGCAGCAGAGCCCAACCCCAGCTGGCCACAACCTCCCTTCAGGTAGTTGTAGACAGCAATGTTCAAGCATCCCCAGCTTCATCAACCCAAGCATCCCCACCCCGAGTCTGCTAACATTAACATGCAGCCTCCACCCAGAGATTGCAGAGCCTCTAAGGCTGCTAAGAGACCCAAGTGAAGACAAAGAGCAGCGAGCCCTTGCTGGAGCCAGGAGCCGAAGCAGCCCTGCAGCTGTGCACCGTGACACAGTGCCAGAGAAGGCACTGGCCAGGCCTCCTACCGTGCAGCCTCAGCTTCTGCCCCGCCACGGCCAGCACCGAGTGCTCCGCAGGCAGCTGCTCGGCAGCCCCAGGCAGCTGCTCGGCAGCCCCAGGCAGCTTGGTGCCCTCTGCCAGCATCTTCTCCAGCGGCGTCTCTTGGGGGCTGTCGTCTCCGAAGAGCCTCCTCTTGGCGCTGCCGGCGGCAGGGGAGCTGTAGCGCTCCTGCACCGAGAGGGGCGACAGCGGCTGCAGCTCTGCAGGTGACAAAGGCAAACAGCTGCAGGGCAGGAACTGCAGCTGCAAAGGGTTAACCCCTCCCGGGGGTGGTCAGAGCCTGACCCCAGGTGCAGTGCTTGGCTCACTGCCACCTCCTCTCTGGACCCCCTAGAAAAGCAGAGACCCTTCCTGTTCCTCTCTGCCCTGCTTCCCCTGCACTGTTCCAGCTGCCCCTGCCTGCACATGCTGCCTTCTCTGCCTTCCAAACTCTCTCTAAACTAACTCCAGTCAGCAGCCTCCACCCTCACCCACCCCTGCTTCATCTCTGGCTTTTTTGCTGCTTTCAAATAGGACAGAGCTCAGAGCTCTGCTCAGTTGGAGGCCTGTGGCCAGTTGTGTTCCCCAGGGTTCAGTGCTGGGTCCAGCCCCAATCAGTGACCTGGATGAAGGGACAAAGGGGACTCTGAGCCAGTTTGCTGATGACCCCAAACTGGGAGCAGTGGGGACACCCTCAGGCTGTGCTGCCAGCCAGCCCTGCACAGACCCAATGAAATGCAGCAAGGACAAGGGCAGAGTCCTGCACCTGGGGAAGAACAACCTCATGGAGCAGGGCAGGCTGGGGGCTGAGATGCTGCAGAGCAGTGAAGGGGAAAAGGGCCTGGGGGTGCTGGTGGGCAGCAGGATGCTCATGGGCCAGCAATGAGCCCTGGTGGGCAAGAAGGCCAAGGGCATCCTGGGGTGCAGCAAGAGCAGTGTGGGCAGCACGGCAGAAACTAATGCCCAATCCCCAGTGCCTGCTGCCTGTAAGAGACAGCAATGTTTGGCCAGGTGTGTCTAGGCTGTCTCTCCACCCAATGCTTCCTTCAGACTGCAGATTGCTTTGTGCAGTTGTAGAGGTCTCAGCTCCCCCTCTCCACAGTCCCCCCTGGACGTACCCCGTCGGAAACTCCCACCAAGGTCTGTGCGAACCTCCTTCACCCGAGGATGAACAATAGGAGACATTGGCAGCACAGGCTGGTGCCCAGCTCCACTCCCTCCACTGCCTGCTTCCAAGTTACAGGGAACTATCACCTGAGAAACCAAAAATGTCAGGGTCAGAGCCAGCAGCCAACCCTTCCTCGGGCCAGCCTAGCAGCAGAGCTTTTCCTGCAGCAACTGTCCCTGTTTAGGGCTTTGGGCAGCAGAGCAGAGGGAGCTGCCAGGCAGCACAGAACCAACCTCCTCACAGGTGGGGACCTTGTTGTCAGAGGCCTGCAGGGCAAGCCAGAGAGCAGAGTCCCGGGTCCAGGCAAGGCTCTCAAGAATTTGTTCCTCAATGCTGTTGAGATGCTTCACCATGTCCCTGGAGAGACCTTCCTCAGACCGAATCACAACCTCAATCACCTGGGGGGAACAAGGCACACACAAACCTCTGGTGCTCCTGTGTCACACCAAACAGCTGCACACACACACACACACACACACACTCCTGGTGCTCCTGTGTCACACCAAACAGCTGCACACACACCCCTCTGGTGCTCCTGTGTCACACCAAACAGCTGCTCAGACACACACACAGAGCCCTGGTGCTGCCACTGAACAGCAAGGAATTACATCCCTGTGGATCTGCCCCTCAAAGCTGGATCCACAGCACTGCACCTACCAACAGACACAGCAGCACTGACAGATTTGCTGCCGTTTCACACTGCTGCCCTACATCTGAGGATAACAGGGGGGCAGAGAACCAAAGAGCTTTCCCAAAGGGCTTGGCTTTTTTTGGGCTGTTATCTGAACAGAAGGACTTCCAATTTCCTCAGGACTAACTGCAGGGGATCAACTGAAAACAGGAGGAAAAGATGCAGGAGAGAAGGATCAGACTGGTCAGAGAGCAGAAGTGGGATGGCAGGCAGGGGGAATGACATGGAAAGAGCAAATCCAGAGAACACCCAGGCAAGAGTTTATGTTCTGGAAGAGGGAACGAAACAAAGAGAATCAAATTTAACAAGGCAAACCTGTGGCCACTGCTAGCAGCCTAAAGCAGCACAGAACATCTCTGCTGCAATCTCAGGCTCTGCCTTTAAGTATGAACAGCATCAAAATCTGGGCTCGAATGCTGCACACACTAGAAATGTGCATATGAGGACGTCCCAGCTGAGCGTTACAGGTTGATACCATTCACAAAGTGGTTAGCTTCAAAATTTGCAGCTTCAGCCCCAGCATCAGCACTGCATGCTGCAGGGAATATGATTAAAGACAACCAGAACTTAGAACAGACAATCACTGAAGGGTAGGTTTGGAGGAGACTTCTGGAGGTTGAGCCCATCCCCTCTGTCAGAGCAGGGTAACCTAGAGAAGGCCACACATGGCCATGCCAGGTGGGGTTTGGGTGTCTCCAGAACATCCTTCCCCTAGGTGATGATGGAGGGAGGAAGTGCATTATCCTCTCAGCCTGTCCACTCCAGCACGGTGCCAGTTTTCAAAACTCTTGGGGCTGGATCTGTGTTATTTACCTTATAGAAATAGAAGGGCCTGAGGTCAAGCACCTCGATGATCCAGGGGAAGGTGCAGGGGGAGCTGTAGGCGAAGAGCACAATCTCCAGGCAGCAGGCCATGAGCGAGCGGTGGAACACATCCTGCTCCAGGACAGCCTGAGGAGACCACAGAGAGCACCACCTCAGCTTCAGGCAGCTCTGTGGCACTAACAGAGCTTCTGGCTGGAGAGAAGAGCCACTGCTTGCTTCCACCTCCCACAACCTCCTCTTTTCTAAGGGTATGGCAGTGGCACATTTCCCTTTGGTACTGATGAAACAAAAGGTAGCTGAAGGTGCAGATTAGAGAAATGGAAGTGGGAATGGAAGGTTTGGGGGCCTAGGTCTAACTAACCAATTGTAAAGGGTTAAGCCCTCCTGGAGGGGCTTACCTAAACTGGATCCTGACTCCCCCCTGAGGGTGCTTTGACCTGCCCCCAGGTGTTGTCTTTAGCCCCTCCCACTTCCTGCTGAGACCCCTATAAAGGGGGGAACAAAGTTCCTGTTTCTTCCTCTTGGTCCCTGTCTCCTCACCTGCCCAGCATCCTGCCCCCCTGCTGCTGCCATCTCACCACCTGCTCTCCAACAAGCCCGTGGGGAGAGCAGCCAGATTTGGAACTCAAACCTGCTGCATCTCACCAGCATCCACCTGCATCTACCAACAATTTCCAACTTCACCCCTTGGATCCAACTTCCATCCACTCCCATCTATGGCTTGGATTTGTTATTTTTTATTTGTACTTTGTTTCTTTTTTCTTCCTTCCTCCTATCCTCTGTAATTCCCTTCCCTTATAGCTGTATCTTGTATTTTGTTCCCTCTCCCCCTATCCTCTGTAATTCCCTTCCCTTATACCTGTATCTTGTATTTTGTTCCCTCTCCCCTATCCTCTGTAATTCTCCTTCCCTTATACCTGTATCTTGTATTTTGTTCCCTCTCCCCTATCCTCTGTAATTCCCCTTCCCTTATACCTGTATCTTGTATTTTGTTCCCTCTCCCCTATCCTCTATAATTCCCTTCCCTTATACCTGTATCTTGTATTTTGTTCCTTCTCTCCTATCCTCTGTAATTCCCCTTCACTTATACCTGTATCTTGTATTTTGTTCCCTCTCCCTCTATCCTCTGTAATTCCCTTCCCTTATACCTGTATCTTGTATTTTGTTCCCTCTCCCCTATCCTCTGTAATTCCCCTTCTCTTATACCTGTATCTTGTATTTTGTTCCCTCTCCCCTATCCTCTGTAATTCTCCTTCCCTTATACCTGTATCTTGTATTTTCTTCCCTCTCCCCTATTCTCTGTAACTCCCCTTACCCAAAATACCTTCTATTTATTGTTAAAGTTTATTTTTCATTTCCAAATCAAATGAAGTATTTATTGAGCTTTTGAGCTCAGGGGAACTGCCTTAAACCAATACAGCAATGTAAGCAATAGGTGTGGGAAGCAAAAGGTGTGAGCTGAACACTATCTAGAGATTGCCATGTGACTAGAACTGGAAATGTAAGTGTACAAGTTTTGCAAATAAATGTGGAGTCTGCAAAACCCTGTGGAGTCTGTTCCCATCCCTACCAATTGCCACACAAGGGGAGGTTTGGAATGGACTAGGAGAAGACAGAACAGCACACAAGCCACCAAATTTTCCATACCAGGGCCAAATGGAGTGGCCTCACTGGGAGTCACAAAGCAGAGCAAATGCACTGCTGACCAAGTGGCATCATGAATTGGATAGAGAGCAGAAATTACCTGCCCATAAAGTGGCGACTCCAGAAGGCAATGCAAACTCAGATGGTTACTCCTGCCAGAATGACACCAGTAAAGACTACATTTGATCACCTCCCATATCTGCCTTTTTAAATACAAACAATACATGCAGGCTGCTCTGTCCTGAAGTGCCTGAAGAGAATCCCCTGGAGGGCTACAAGAAGCGTTCTGTTCTTTTGCCAGCTCTTTACTTACAGTCAGATCCTTCCCATGCGGTTTCCGTGTTTCTTGCACTATGATAGTCTCCAAGATTTTATAGTAGAGGATCTCTGCCAGCTTCAATCTGTTTACAGCAAAATCTGAAATTGGAAAACGAGCCAGATGAAGCCCATCACTGCCTGCAAAAAGGCTCTAAAGGGGACCAAGCTCTTCATCTGCTCTAAGAGTGCAGGTGTGTATCTCTAGAGAGACTTCACACATCAAAAGGAGGTTGAGGAATCCACCAGTCACAAGAACAAAGCTCCAGGACTGTTCTAAAGGAAGAAGATTTTCCACATTTCCAGACAGCTGCAGCAACAATATTCTGTTTGTATTCACTTTCCCTTAAATTCTAACCCTCAGAAGAAAAGTTCTCAATTTTTGTTAAGAGCTGCTAGAGAATGACAGAATGTTAGGAGTTGGAAGAGACCTCTGGAGATCATTCAGCCCAAACCCCCTGCCAGAGGAGGATCACTCAGGGCAGGTCACACAGGAACACACGGAGGCAGGTTCTTGGAAGTCTCCAAAGGGGGAGATTCCACAGCCTCCCTGGGCAGCCTGCTCCAGGGCTCCAGCACTCCCGCAGCAGAAAAGTCTCCCATGTAGTGATGGGACTTAAAGAATCACAGAACTGTCAGGGCTGGAAGGGCCCTCAAGGACCATCCAGCTCCAACCCCCGGCCATGGGCAGGGACACCTCACACTAGATCAGGTTGGCCAGAGCCACATCCAGCCTGGCCATGACCATCTCCAGGAACGAGGCTTCCACCACCTCCCTGGGCAACCTGTGCCAGGGTCTCAGCACTGTCATGCTGAACAACTTCTTCCTAACATCCAATCTGAATCTCCTCACCTCCAGCTTTGCTCCATTCTCCCCAGTCCTATCACTGCCTGACAGCCTAAACAGTCCCAGCCCAGCTTTCTTGTAGTCCCTTTCAGACAGTGGAAGACCACAATAAGGTCTCCTTGGAGCCTTCACCTCTTCAGACTCAACAGCCCCAACACCCAGCCTGTCCCCACAGCAGAGCAGCTCCAGCCCTCTGAGCATCCTCATGGCCCTGCTCTGGACACCTCTCAGCACCTCCTGTGGTCCAGTTTGTGTCTGTTGCCTCTCGTCCTATCAAAGGACACCACTGACAATTCATTTTGCCACCCTTCAGGTGTTTATAAAGAAGTCTCACAGGATGTTCTTCCACATAATCCTCTGCAGAACTCAAAGGAGTTAAATACACAAAAGCATTATAGGTCATTAAACCAAGATGCTTAGGTTCTGCTGCAGTCACAGGACAAAAAGAAACCACTTTTAAAACACAAAATGCACCCAAGACCATAGAAAAAACATTCAGTGTATGGAAAGAGGATTTTGGGGTGGGTTTGGCTAGATTAAATCACAGAAGTTGAGAGAAGCCATTCCAGACCTGCATTTGGATGACACTCCCTGAGCAGTGAAGTAACACCACCATTCAGCTCCTGCACAGCTGCAGCACCTCACCTCTAAATGTTTAATTCCCTGAGACTCTTCCCTGCCTTCCAAAGAAAGAGTGGCCAAGAACTGAGTCCAACTCAGCCCACAAGTCAGGAGAGAAAACAAAGGCCTGGAAAGTGGCTTCTACAGAAGATTACCTTGAGACCACAGGATGTCAGGGGTTGGAAGGGACTCAAAGAGCTCCTCCAGTCCAACCCCTGCCACAGCAGGACCATCCAAGCTAGCTCAGGGCACACAGCAACATAGCCAGAGTCTGCAAAGGCTCCACACAAGGAGACTCCACAACCTCTCTGGGCAGCCTGTGCCACTGCTCTGGGACCCACCCAGGCAAGAAGTTGCCTCTGGTGTGGAGCTGCAACCTCCTGTGCTGCAGCTTCCATCCATTGCTCCTTGGCCTATGGCAGGGAGCAGTGAGCAGAGCCTGTCCCCCCCCCTCCTCACCCCCAGCCCTCACACACTTACAAACATTGATCCAATCCCCTCTCAGCCTTCTCCTCTCCACACTAAGCAGCCCCAGGTCCCTCAGCCTCTCCTCCCCAGGAGTGCTGCAGTCCCCTCTGCACCCTTGGAGCCCTCCTCTGGACCTTCTCCAGCAGATCCTTGTCCCTTCTAAACAGGGGATCCCAAAACTGAAGGCAATATCCACAGTTCCCATACCCTCCTCACTGCCCTCTCCTGAGCTGCAACCCTTGGATTCACTCTGTAAGGCAGTTCTGTTCTTTACAGGCTTCTGTTTGGCAGCACTGGCTCCTGTTTGGTGTGTTCTGGTTGCAGGCAGCTGCACTGTGTTCCACACCCAGCCCAGGGGGCACCCACACCTTCCACCTGCCCTGCTTCCATCCCTGCAGCCCACGTCCATACCTATGTGTGAGCCTGGCTGCTGGGCTGTCGGCTGGGTGTAGCTGCAGCAGAAAGTCTCACCTATTTCTTTCACCCTGCTCACAATGCTCTCCAGAGGGCTGCGTGCACAGGACCTGAAGCAGACAAAAACACCTGTGTATAAATCACAGCATCACACAATCACCCAGGCTGGAAGGCAGCTCCAGAGGTCAAGCAGACCAAACCCCTACAGCCAGCAGGGATATCACAGGCTCACAGGGTGTCAGGGGCTGGAAGGGACCCAAAGAGCTCCTCCAGACCAACCCCTGCCAGAGCAGGACCATCCATGCTAGCTCAGGGCACACAGCAACACATCCAGACACAGTCTGCAAAGGCTCCACACAAGGAGACTCCACAACCTCTCTGGGCAGCCTGTGCCACTGCTCTGGGACCCACCCAGGCAAGAAGTTGCCTCTTATGTGGAGCTGCAACCTCCTGTGCTGCAGCTTCCATCCATTGCTCCTTGGCCTATGGCAGGGAACAGTGAGCAGAGCCTGTCCCCCCCCACCCTCAGCCATTTACAGACATTGCTGTGCCATGGATCTTCTCCCCCAGCACTCACAGGGCCCTCTCCTTGGGGCTGCTCTCCAGCAGTCCCCTCCCAGCCTCTCCTGCTGCACTTTATTCTTCCTGCCCAGTTGCAGGACTCTGCACTTGTCCTTGCTGAGCCTCCTTTGGTTCCTCTGTGCCCAGCTCTGTCTGTGCAGCTCTCTCTGCATGGCCTCACAGCCTGCAGCTGCCTCAGCCAAGCCTCCCAGCTTGGTGCCAGCAGCAAACCTGCTGAGCAGCCTCTGTCTGTCTGTCTGTGCCCTCAGCAATGGCATTGATGAAGATGTTGAACAGGACTGGACCCAGCACTGATCCCTGGGGGACCCGTAGCCCTGTCCAGCCTCACCTTGAATATCTCCAGGGATGAGCCTCAACCATCTCTCTGGGCAACCTGTTGCAGTACCCTCATGGTGCAGAACTTGCTCCTCACATCCAATCTAAATCTGCCCTGCTCTCATCTCAAACCAATAAACAAATACTCAGCTTCAACTGCCCCCTCCCCAAAAAGCCAAACCAACCAAAAACACTACACAAATGAACAGGAAGTGGTTACCCTGAGCTCTCCTCACCAGGCAGCAAGCTGACAACAGAGGACAGCACAAACCAGGCTCTGCTTTCCTAACAGAGGGAAAAGAGGCTGTGTAGATTGTGGGACATATGCAGGAGAAAGCTACAGCAGCACGCTCAGGACAGAAAGAGCATCTGCCAGGCACTGGGCTGCTGCAGCATGTCCAGAGGAGAGCAGCAAGGCTGCTGAGGGGTTTGGAGGGCATCCCACATGAGGAGCAGCTGAGGGCATTCAGGCTGGAGAAGAGGAAGCAGAGAGGAGACTTCACTGCTCTCTCCAACTCCCTGAAAGGAGGTCACAGTGAGGCCAGCATTGGTCTCTTCTCTCAAGAAGCTACCAACAGGAGGAGAGGAAATGTGCTTAAGCTGTGCCAGGGAAGGGTTAGTTTGGAGATGAGGAAAAATGTCTTTGCTTCAAGAGTGGTGAGGGCTTGGCACAGGCTGTCCAGGGAGGTGGTGGAGTCCCCATCTGGAGGTGTCCCAAAAATGTGTAGGTGTTGTGGTGCTTCAGGATAGGGCTTAGCAGTCATGGGAGCTGAGGTATGGTTGCAGTTGATGATCTTAGAGTACTCTTCCAATCTAAAGGATTGGATGGTGGTAGGAAGGCTGCCACAAAACTAAATGCACCTAGGAGACTACCCAGAGCACACAGGTGTGAGGGGGCACTGGGAAGCTTCCCAAAGGAAGAGTCAGCATCTGCCCCAGGACACCTTCTTCACTGTTTGAAATAAAGGCAGAGAGGAAGTGATAAACCTCAGAGCCCTTAGCATGAGCAGGAGCCATAGAATGTATCTGGAGATGAATGCCAGACTCCCCAGCCAGGGGACACTGCCTTGGGCCTGCTATCAAGATGAACTATTCAGAAAAGCTGGGACTGAAATAAAGTGAGGACAAAGCTGCTCAGTTCAGTTCATGCTTCCAAGGGCTTTGAATGTGGCCAGCACCCAAGGGCAGAGACTCCTGCAGGCAGCCCACAGCACCGCTCTGGGCACTTGCTCTCAGACAGGACACATCCTCCTGCTTGCTCAGCATCTCTCTCCTCAGGTTCTCCGAACTCCTTTCCCCATTTCCAGTCACCTCTCTCTTGCTTTATTAGCTGAACAATTTTTTTCCTAAGAGGAGGCATGGCCACTGCTGTTTAAATGAGTGTCAGAGAGGCCTTGTAGACAACAAAGACAATTCCAAACAGGAATGACCTTGCTAAGCATTTGTGAGCTTTGAGAAAAGCTTCAAACTAGAGAGAACTCCAAAGATGGAGACTGAAACCTCACTCATATTTTCCACCTATTGATGAAGGCTGCTTTAAAAGCCTTTGCTTTTGCACTTGGAATATTAAGAGCTAACACCAAATGCCCATCCTGGGTAACAGAAAGTGTCCGCACACCTCACACTCAGGTGTCAGAGCAGAGTCTTCATTTCATAGAATCATAGAATGGTTTAGGTTGGAAGGGAGCTCAAAGCTCAGCCAGTTCCAACCCCCCTGTGCCATAGGCAGGGACACCTCACACTAGATCAGGTTGCTCAAGGCCTCATCCAGCCTGGCCTTGAACACCTCCAGGGAGGGAGCAGCCACAACCTCCCAGGGCAACCTGTGCCAGTGTCTCACCACCTTCACTGCAAACAACTTCCTCCTAGCATCCACTTTCAATCTCCCCTCTTGCACTTCAAACCCATTCCTCCTCCTCTCATCCCCAGCCCTAGTCCCTCCCAGCCCTCCTGCAGCCCCCTGCAGACCCTGCAAGGCCACTCCAAGGTCTCCTGGCAGCCTTCTCCTCTGCAGGCTGCAGAGCCCCAACTCTCTGTGCCTGTGCTCAGAGCAGAGCTGCTGCAGCCCTCTCAGCTGCATCTTGGTGGCCTCCTCTGCCCTGGCTCCAACGCTTGCATGTGCTGCTTGTGCTGGGGGCTGCAGAGCTGCAGACAGTGCTGCAGGTGGGGTGTGAGGAGAGCAGAGCCAAGGGGCACAATCCCCTCCCTTGCATGGATATTAGGCAAATGCTCAACAGCTTATCAGGAATTTCCTGTTTGTTTATTGCTGTTCCCAAGCTCTAAAGCAACACTCATCTACATTTTCCTCACCACCTACTGCCCAGGCACCAATATTTTCCTGTGCACTTCACCCCAGCCAGCATGCAGCCACACATCCAGGAGCCTGACTTGAGGAACTGCGACTCTGTCCTGAAGTGGAGGTTGTGAGAGTCTGGGGCTATGTCTTCAGCACTTCCCAGTATCACACAGCAACTGCCAGGGCTCAGCAAGAGGCTCTTGCCCAGGAATGCTCCAGCTCCTGCTGGGTTCCTGCCCTGGGACACACATCATGGCTCAGGGAGGAAAGCAGAGCCAGGGAATGAAGCCCCAGGGTGAGGGGTGCTGAGCCCAGCTGCTGCTATAGAAGGGATCACACTGGCTGTAGTGAGGGTGACTGCTAGGCTGACACACGTGTGTCAGGTCAGCTGTGGAGCTCATCTACAGCAAGGCTTCCCATCCTGTCTCCCACAGCATCCTTAGAGAGCAGCTCAGGAGATGTGGCACAGAGGTTGGGCAGTAAGGACTGAAAACTGCTCAACAGCAGAGTTCAGAGAGTTGCCATCTGTGGCACAGAGTTGAGTTAGAGGCCTGTGGCCAGGGGTGGTTCCCAGGGATCAGTACTGTGTCCAGTTTTGTTCAATATCTTTATCAACAACCTGGCTGAGGGCACTGAGCAGCAGGCTCCCTGATGGTATAGAACTGGGGGTGGAGGGTGGCTGACACCCCTCAGGCTGTGCTACCACCCAAGATCTTAGCCTTCCAATATTTGAAGAGGGCTACAGGAGGGCTGGGGAGGGACTGTTCACAAGGTCTGGTAATGACAGGACGAGGGGGAATGGGTTCAAACTGGCAGAGAGGAGATTTAAACAGGATGTTAGGAGGAAGTTCTTCATAGTGAGGGTGGTGAGACACTGGCACAGGCTGCCCAGGGAGGCTGTGGCTGCTCCCTCCATGGATGTGTTCAAGGCCAGGCTGGATAAGGTCTTGAGCGACCTGATCTAGTGGGAGGTGTCCCTGCCTGTGGCACAGGGGGGTTGGAACTGGATGATCTTTGAGGTCTCTTCCAACCTAAACCATTCTATGATTCTATGATCTGGACAGGCTGAGGGTTGGGGGAAGGCAAACCTCATGAAGCTCAGTAAGGAGCAGGGCAGAGTCCTGCACCTGGGGAGGAACAGCAGCAGGCAGCAGTGCAAACCTGCTGGAAAGCAGCTCCATAGAGAGAGGCCTCGGGGTGCTGGTGGGCAGCAAGTCTTGCATGGGCAGCAATGTGCCCTGGGGGCCAAGAGAGCCAAGGGCAGCCTAGGGGGCAGCAAGAGAAGTGTGGCAGCAGGGCTGGGGAGGCTTTGCTGCACCTCTGCTCTGCCTGCTGAGAACACAGCTGCAAAACTGTGTCCAGTTCTGGGCTCCCCAGTTCAGGAGAGACAGAGACCTGCTGGGGAGAGTCCAGCACAGAGCCACAAGGATATTGGGGACTGGAACATCTCTGCTGTGATAAAAGGCTGAGAGCCCTGGGGCTGGTTAGTCTGGAGAGGAGAAGACTCAGAGGAGATCTGATCAATGTGTACAAATAGCTGAGGGTTGGGGGTCAGGGGCTGGGGCCAAGATCTTTTCAGTGGTGCAGAGCAGTAAGCCAAGGAGCAATGGATACAAACTACAACACAGAAGGTTTCACCCCAACATGAGGAGAAACTTAAGGTGACAGCCCTGGAGCAGGCTGCTGGAGAGGTTGTGGAGTCTCCTTCTCTGGAGACTTTCAAAACCTGCCTGGATGCATCCCTGTGCAAACTACTCTGGGTGATGCTGCTTGGCAGGGAGGTTGGACTGGATCCCCTTCCAACCTCTAAAATTCTGAGTTTAAGGTGTCCTGGAGTAGTGTGAAGGACAAATAGAATCACAGAAAGGTTTAGGTTCGAAGAACTTCATCCAGCCCAACCCCCTGCACTCAGCAGGGACAACATCCACTAGAGCAGGTTGCCCACAGCCCTCTCCAGCCTCACCTTGAATACCTCCAGGGATGGGCCTCAACCACCTCCCTGGGCAACCTGTTGCAGTGCTGCTGCAGCAGCCTCCTGGTGCAGAATTTGAGGTTACATGTAGCCTTATCCTTCCAACTCTGTTTAGCTTGCTGACTCTAACATCTTCCCCTCCTCCCCCCAGACTTCTGGCAATGTAGCTGCTGTGTCTGCTACTTCAGCCATAATTGTTCAGCAGTTACACCAAGAAGCATTTGGCCTGCAAGCAGTTAAGCTAACTCAGTGAGAACAGAGCCTGTGTTAGCAGAGTGGTGGTGACAAGCTACAGGGGGTGTTCAGTCATCCTTCTCCAGGTGACAGCATCTAGAATACGGCAAAGTCTTTCAAAGATAAATAATAGAGAAACACAGGATCACAGATTACAGATCTTAGAGCTTGGAAGGGCCTCTGGAGAGCTTCCAGTCCAGTCCCGACCAGAGCAGGAGCAGAGAATCCAGCACAGGTCACACAGGAACACATCCAGACAGGGCTGGAAAGGCTCCAGACAAGGAGACTCCACAGCCTCTCTGGGCAGCCTGTGCAGGGCTCTGGGACCCAAAAAGCCAAGAAGTTGCCTCTTGTGTTGAGCTGCAACCTCCTGTGCTGCAGTTTCCATCCCTTGCCCTTGTCCTGTGCCAGGGCACAGTGAGCAGAGCCTGTCCCTGTCTCTCCCTTCCTGCCCCCCAGCCCTCAGCTATTCACAGACACTGCTCAGGTCTCCTCTCAGCCTTCTCCTCTGCAGACTCACAGCTCCTCCTCATCAGGCAGTGCTGCAGCATCCTTGTAGCCTCCCTTGGACTCTCTGCAGCAGATCCCTGTCCCTCCTGAACTGGGCAGCCCAGAACTGGATGCAATATTTTACATGGGGCCTCAGCAGAGTAGAGCAGTGGTGAAGGAGAACCTCCCTGGATCCGCTGCTCACACTTCTCTTAACACACCCTGCAGAAAACTAAACAAAGTCAAATCTGAGCAAGAAAGCAGCCCCAGGCACAAAGACAGGCCTCTCCTGAGGGCATGGCAGTGGATGTACTTACTCTAAGATGGCCAGGAGCTGCTCACTGGGGGCGTTCTTCAGCCCAGCCACCATGTTCTGCAGGCGGCTCACGCTCTGCGTCGCCGAAGCCACAGGAGTCACCACAGCCTCCTGCTCCCGCAGGTACCTCCGCCCAGTCAGGGGGGTGGAAGGTGCAAACGACCTCTTCTGTCAGGCACAGAACAAGGAAAGAAGTCAACAGAACTGATTCAAGAGCCTCTCCAATGATCACAGGATGCCAGGGGTTGGAAGGGACTCCAGGAGCTCATCCAGTCCAACCCCTGCCAGAGCAGGAGCATCCAAGCTAGCTCAGGGCACACAGCAACACATCCAGACAGAGTCTGCAAAGGCACCACACAAGGAGACTCCACAACCTCTCTGGGCAGCCTGTGCCACTGCTCTGGGACCCACACAGGCAAGAAGTTGCCTCTTGTATGGAGCTGCAACCTGTGCTGCAGCTTCCATCCATTGCTCCTTGGCTTAGCTCAGGCACCAGTGGTGTCCCCAGGGCTCAATCCTGGGCGTCTTTAGTGTCTTCAGCAATGCTCTGGGTTAGGGCATTGAGGCTCCCTCAGTAAGCTGGGTGGCTGTGTCCAGCTGCTAGAGGGTAGGGAAGCTTTACAGCAGGAGCTGGGCAGATGAGAGCCAGGGGCCAAGGCTCAGTGTGTGAAGTTCAGCAAGGCCAAGGGCCAGGTCCTGCCCCTGGGTCACAACAACCCCATGGGGAGCTCCAGACCTGGGCATGTGTGATTGGAAAGCTGCAGTTGGGAGAGAGACCTGGGAGTGTTGGTTGGCAGTGACTNGAAGGGCCTGGAGCAGCTGGGGGTGAGCAGGGGCTGAGGGAGCTGGGGGTGTGCAGGGGGAGCAGAGGAGCCTGAGGGCAGAGCTCATTGCTCTCTGCAGCTGCCTTTTCTTTTGTCTGAACACCAAACCCTCTCCACTTGGCAGATGCAGCTCAGCCAAGCCATCCACTCACACCAGCAGCTTGTGCCTGGAATGTTATTTTCAGGTAGATTTTGGTGGGATTTAGGCCTGGAATGTTAGTTTTCCATACACTAGCATACAAGTCCTAAATAAAAAGAAATATTGGGAGAAGAAATAAATGGACCCCCTGGGAAGGTTTCATGGTAGTCTCATGGGTTGTAAATGGAGCCTGACCAAAACCTACAGACTGAGGTCTTCACTACGTGCCTGATTTTCCTCGACCAGACTCAAAATCTCTCTTCCTGTTTCAGGAATAGTTCTCCCCAGGAAAGAAGGCACCCCCTGGCTCCCCAGCAGCAAGACAGCAGCCAGTGAAGCCTGCACACGGCATCCATCAGCCCCCTCTCAGGAAGCGCTTCAGGACATCCCTGAATCACCTCAGTGAGCCACAGAGCAGTCAAGGGTGGAAAGCCCCACCGAGTACCTCTAGTGAGGTCACCGAGCTAGCCCAGTCACCTTTTCAAAGTGCTGCTGAAGATGGCACTCCACCTGAGCCCTGGCTGCCACCTTCCCTGCCGGCAGCTCGGCAGGCAGCTTCCGAGGAGTGCCAATCTCCTCCTCCGCCTCGGCTCCCAGGAACACCCTCTCGTCGAAGTCTCCCACCGTCAGCACGTACTCCTCGTACTCCTTGTTCAGTGCTTTGCTGCAAGGGAAGCACAGGGGCTCTGTCAAGCTCCCAGCGGAGGCTCTGGAGGGACACGGCCAGGATGTGTGCAGAGAGCTGAGTGCCTCGGCAGCAGAGCGGCCAACGGCGCTTAGCTGCCCCAAGGCATCTGCCTACCACCTCCCTGCTGCCTCCAGCAGCCACCGCACCCAACTCTCTTCCCCCTAAGGCACCTCCCACAGTTGGCTCAGCTTTGCGTCCATCCCAGGTGTGGATGGCAGCGACTGGGAGCAATCAGCTGCTCAAAGGTTACATCTTTGCAAGCAGGCAGCACATTAACGGCAGCTGCATTAAGCGAGCTGCAGTTTAGTTCTGGTTTTGTAGGGCCAAATTTCAGTGGCACAGGAAGAGGAGAAAGGAAGAGCTGGCTGCCTGGATCCAGCACAGAGAGAAAGGAAGAGCTGGCTGCTTGGATCCAGCACAGAGAGAAAGGAAAGGAAGAGCTGGCTGCCTGGATCCAGCACAGAGAGAAAGGAAGAGCTGGCTGCTTGGATCCAGCACAGAGAGAAAGGAAAGGAAGAGCTGGCTGCCTGGATCCAGCACAGAGAGAGAGGAAAGGAAGAGCTGGCTGCCTGGATCCAGCACACAGAGAGAGAGGAAAGGAAGAGCTGGCTGCCTGGATCCAGCACACAGAGAGGAGAAAGGAAGAGCTGGCTGCCTGGATCCAGCAGAGAGAGGGGAAAGGAAGAGCTGGCTGCTTCTGAATCACCACTGACAGGACACAGAGCAAATCTTTGGCTTTCTTTACTCTAGCTAACCCAACTGAAACAGGAACATTTAATCTTCACAGTGAGGGTGGTGAGAGCCTGGAGCAGGCTGCCCAGGGCTGTGGTTAAGGCCCCATCTCCACAGACATTCAAGATCAGACTGGATCTGGCCCTGAGCAGCCTGCTCCAGCCGGAGGTGTTCCTGCTGCCTGCAGGGGGGTTGGACAAGATGCCCTTGGAGGGTCCCTTCCAAGCTCAACACAATCTCTGAATCCCAGGAAGGTTGCAAAGCTTTCAACTTGTACTTGGGAACCAGAATGAAGCTTATGGCAACAATCAGAAGTACAATGTCCATAAATCCTGCCTGCACCTTCTCCACGACACAGGAATGCTGTGACACAGCTTTTGCCTGTGAAGTGTCTCAGCTATCACTTAAGCATGGATCATATTAGTCATGCTGCACAGGAGCCTGCATGGACACAGGGGTCCAGAATGTGTCACAGCTTCACCTTCCTTGTGCCCTTTAAACAAAGCAAAGGATTATGAGAATTTGGACAGGGTAATAGAGGCTTCAAAACACAGGCAAGGTCCTGCCTCTGGCTCAGGCCAACACCATGCATAAATCCAGGCTGGGTGCAAAGTGGGTTGAGGGCAGCCCTGAACAAAAACCCTTGGGGGTGCTGAGCAGCTCCTCAGGAGCCAGCAGTGCCCTCCTGCAGCCCTGCAGGCAGCTGTGTGCTGGCTGCAGCCAGAGGAGTGTGGGCAGCAGGGCAGGAGAGGGGATCCTGCTCAGAGCTCCCCTCCAGCTCTGCTCTCCCCAGAAGCAGAAGGACTCAGAGCTGCTGGAGAGAGTCCAGAGGAGGCCACAAAGATGCTGGCAGGGCTGGAGCAGCTCTGCTGTGAGCACAGGCTGAGGGAGCTGGGGGGGTGCAGCCTGCAGAGGAGAAGGCTCCAGGGGCACCTCAGAGCTGCTGCCAGCGCCTGAAGGGATCCTGCAGGAAGGCTGCAGACTTTTCATGAGGGTGTCTCAAACAGGCCCAGGGGGAATTGTTTGAAGCTGGGACAGAACAGGGTGAGACTGGAGCTGAGGAAGAAGTTCCTCAGTACAAGAGTGGTGAGAGTGTGGCACAGGCTGCCCAGGGAGGCTGTGACTGCCTCCTGCCTGGGGGTGTTCAAGGCCAGGCTGGATGAGGCCTTGGGCAACCAAATCTAGCTGAGAGCAGGAGATTGGGGTAATGAGCTCCTCACAAGAGAAGAGGCTCTGCTCGGTTGCTCCACATGACACTACCTAAGTAGAAACACTAAAAGCAGTTCAGTGCTTCAAAGGAATCCCAGCAGCACTGTCCCACAGCTAAGGCTGAGCCTCATCCACACTGTTAAAACAATTGAGTCTTAAAATCCTCCAAACAAACCAACAAATTCTGAGGTACTTTGGGACAAGGCAAACGCACCCCAACCAACCAACCCAACTGTAAGGGCTGCACACCAAGCAGCTGCTGCTCCTGTTCTGCACTTCCATTACCTTTCAGCAATGAATTTAAAATGTTTCTGAACAAACTCCAGCTGCCTCCCACAGGAACACCCTGCCTCTCTGCTCTGCCTCTGCAATTGCTGCTTCTTTTATTTTTGAGTTCTTCTGTGGCTTTCTACACTCAGCTGGAGACTGAGAAAGGAATCTCAAAACCTCCCTGCTTGGGTACAATATTTGAGGTGTGTACAGAAGCAATTCTGTGAACTTCAGAGTGGAGGGTTTGATTTTGATTACTCACAGGTTTCAGTTGCCAGAAAATAAGGGCAAGCATCACAAAGCCTAATAGTAAGGAAGCAGCTCTGCAGCTGAGCCCCTGACTCTGGACACTTCTCAGATGAAGAAAGCGTTTCAGGCAGAGAGCAGCTTTGATTGTCAAGTAATCAAAACCCAGTAGATGTGGCAAGATAAAAGGAGCAGTAACAGCTGAGACTTAGGATCCAAGAGCCTGTTTTCAAAATGCAGACCTCATGCTTCAGAAGGCGAGCTGGAACTTACTTGTTTTCTGTAAAATTGCAGAGATCCAACAGACATTCTCCTCTTAAGATCTAGGGGCAGAAACCAAAAACATCTTACTGATAAAATTCAAGTGGTGCCAACTCTAACAGTGTGGGGGCATGATGGGTTTAGCCAAACAGGAAGTGGGACTTAGGAGCATAACTGGATTTTGTTTTGCCATCAGCAAGGCAAACTGATGAGGATAAAGCCCAATCCTAACCAAGCTCCAGATAAACTCACTCCTTGCAAACAGTGCTGCTGTTCACCCTCTGCTCTTGAGGGCTTGGGGACTCAGCTGATGAGCAAAGGAACTTCCACAGAGCTTGGAAATAAATTGGCAGGACCGAACCAGCCAGAACAGTTTGTTGGCTGCAACCCCAAACTCTTTCTCCTAAAGAATTTTGCCCAGCTCCAAGAGAAGGAGGATGGTGCACACTGCTGCGACACTCATCCCACAGAAACGTGGCACAACGAGGCTACTTTGGTGCCTGAGTTGTCCACAGCTCAGTTTCACAGTGCCAAGGAAGGGAAGCAAAGATTCTGCACTGCCATGGGGACCCTTCAGCACACAGCATTGGCAGCAACAGGAAATTCTGCTCCAGCTACAACGCACCCAAAGCCAACCTGGCCCAGCCCACACTCACTGCCTGCTGGTACACTTCCCTGCAGCTCTTAAGATCATTCATCTGAGCACTACACCAGGACTTCTTCAAGCTAGCCAGATGTACCTTCCTATCAAACAGTTTTGCAATGTATGGTTTGAAGTAGTGCTCCTTGATTCCTTTAGCTTCTACCAAGAGTCCATCGTGCAGCTCACACAGCGTGGCAACAATGCAAGGAGGCTCCTCAGAGGCTTTGGGCTCTGTCCCATGGAAGTCTGCTGGTAAACCTGAAAGCAAGAGGAAGGGAGGGGAAAACAGCCGACCCTCAGCTTCATTTAAAGGGAAATGAGAGAACAGTACTGCAATTTAAATAGTATCTCCCCACCATACCTTTAAACGATGGATTTAGCAAATCTCTTCTATTTGGACACAAAAGGGCATTTGCAAAAATCAGGTCCAAGCAGCACAGAAGCAAATGATAGGAATTTACTAAATCATCTCCAATCATACGGAAATTACCTTCAAGAGACAGCACAGCACGTCAAGCAACACCAACAAAGGCCACAACCCAGCAGGTATACAAACCATGCAGCTGCAGAGAGCCTACCCTTGGTGTACACAAACAGAGTCCAGCAGAAATTGAAGAGATCTTTAATGCCGCACAGCATCCGTCTGGCAGGGAGGAAGAGGAGAAGTCAGACTCTGTCTCCAGGGAGCTGCAGCCTGTTCTGCAGCAAGAATCTCATTGTGTCCCTTGCTCAGAATGATGTCTGGAGCTGTTGTCTGTCTTCAATTCACACTGAGACACAATCTGAGCAGAGTCCTTGTTACAGCTCTCACTGACCAGCTCTGCTGCCCAGCTCCAGTGTCCTGCACAGCATTCCCAACCTTCTGACCCCTACCTGAGCCAGCAGTTGCCTTGGCCTGCCACCCACACTGCTGCTGGCACAGCTCCAACAGAACCCTGCTGCAGCCGCAGGTGGTGCAGGCATTCCAAGGGATGTGTAAGGTGTTGGGTGTTCCTAATGCTTTGTTAAAGCTTCAGTCACCCCTTCAAAACATCCAGCGGCACTGCAGCTCAGCTGCTCAGTCATGCTTGGAGTCAATTATCCAAACCCATGAAGCTGCAAGAACCTGGGAAGTCAGCAGCTTCAGACAGCCCACGGAGAAGCTAAAGCTGTGCTTACACAAATAAACACTGCTCCAGTTAGTAAGGCACTACAAGAAGATTGCCCCTAAGAGATGCAGCAGCTGCAACATCCTTCCTACCTCACACAGAGCTGTGCTGCAGAGCTTTAACTGGACAACTGTCCCCCCTCTCAGCCAGAGGACACACAAGCTGTCAGAAACACCCTACACAGCCCCAGCTTGAGCCCCTCCTCATTCAGGTTAGCCTCTCAGTAGATTTTGCAGCCCCCTCCTCATTCAGGTTAGCCTCTCAGTAGATGTTGTGGCCCCCTCCTCATTCAGGTTAGCCTCTCAGTAGATGTTGTTCTGACCCATCCCACTGTACCTCTCCCCACCACAGGCAGACACCCCACTGTGGGCCTCACTGGGTAACCATCCCCCAGGAGCAGTCTCCATCAGCACCAGGGATGTCTCTGCAGCCATGGCTGTCAGGACCAAGGCCACAGAGACAGCTGCTTTGAAAGCACAGACTTCTGAATCTGCATCAGTCTGTGCCAGGCACAGGTCAGGTGAAACCTCTCCGTACCTCTGCTTCCTGCTGCGCTGGGGTTTGGGAGTTTCTTCATAAGGGTTTTGAAATATGTCCAAAAATATTGGCTCAAACTTTTTGAAAATCACAGTTGACACTTCGAAATTCCTCTCCAGCCTCTCCACTCGCTCCCGGAATTCCTGTGGCAGGTTTGACATGTCCATCCACTTCTTCATTTTGCTAAAAAACTGAATTAAACTTCGAAGAGGGGAAAAGAAAAGGCAGCTTTAGTCTGAGCTTAACCTAACTTCCCTCATCCTGAGCCTTTTCTAAAGCCCAGACTGAATATATTTACTCCTTAAAAGCTCATTTAGCATTTATTCTGACAGGCTCCCCACACTGTAAGCTTTTCACCTCCAGTCACTTGGGTCTTTCTCCCCGAGTCTCCCCAAGGCACAGGCAGGGAATCACTGACTGGATTTGAGGGCTGCCAGCAGAGCTGCACCAGTCAGGGGAGGGTGGGGTGGAGGAGCCTGCACAGCTCTGCATGTGTCTGAGGTGGGAGCAGGAGGGGCAGGAGAGGAACAGGAGTCTGTGCCAACCACAGTCACCCACTCAGAACCAGTGAGTGACCACATGGGCAAGCACTGCTCTGGCAGTCCCACCCAGAACAGGCCTCTGAGCAGCAGGACCAGGATCAGAAAATCAGATCCAAACGTTAACCTAACACTGCCAAGTCCATCACCAATGTCTCTCGGTACAACACCTACACACCTTTTGAACCCTTCCAGAGACAGTGATTCCACCACTGCCCTAGGCAGTCTGTTTCACTCCTTCAGTCAATCAGTTCTTACAAATGTCACAGAATGAACCAGGCTGGAAAAGACCTCCAAGGTAATCGAGTCCAACTTGTCACCTAACCCAGCTCATTAACCAAGTGCTTCATGCAGCCTCCTCTAACACACCTCCAGGGCTAGGGACTCCACCACCTCCCTGGGCAGCCCATTCCAATGCCAACCACTCTCTGGGCACAACTTCCTCCTAACATCCAGCCTGAACCTGCCCTGCCACAGCTTGAGCCTGTGTCCCCAGGTGCCTGACAGCAGAGCCCAAGCCCAGCTGGCCACAACCTCCCTGCAGACAGCTGCAGAGAGCAATGAGCTCTGCCCTGAGCCTCCTCTTCTGCAGGCTGCACACCCCCAGCTCCCTCAGCCTCTCCTCTTGGGGCTGTGCTCCAGGCCCCTCCCCAGCCTTGCTGCCCTTCTCTGGACACCTTCCAGCACCTCAACATCTCTCTTGAATGGAGGCAACCAGAGCTGGACACAGCACTCAAGGTGTGTGCTGAGCAGTGCTGAGCACAGGGGCAGAAGAACCTCCCTGCTCCTGCTGCCCACACTGCTCCTGCTCCAGCCCAGGATGCCATTGGCTCTGCTGCCCACCTGGGCACACTGCTGGCTCCTGTTCAGCTGCTCTTTCTCAGCATCCCCAGGTCCCTCTCTGCCTGGCTGCTCTCAGCCACTCTGTCCCCAGCCTCTAGCCCTGCCTGTAGTTGTTGTGGCCAAAGTGCAGCACCTGGCACTGAGACTTGTTCAAACTTATGTCCTACCTAATCTGCCCTGGTGCAACTGAGGCCACTTCCTCTTGTCCTATCACTTGTCCCATGAGAGAAGAGCCCAGCCCCACCTCACTGCACTGGGGGAGCAGCGAGGTGTCCCTCAGCCTCCTCTTCTCCACACCAACCCCCCCCACCCCCAACTCCCTCAGGCTACTCCTCCCCAGCTCTGTTTTCCAGACTCTTCGTTTTCCTTGGGACACAGCCCAGGTCTGTCACATCCTTCTTGGAGAGAGGGTCCCAAAACCAAACCCAGTGCTCAAGGCGCAGTGCCTGAGTTCTGTCACTCCAGGCCATAGCCAGCGGCAAGCGGAGCTGCCTGCCGCCGAGCCTCAGCCCTGCCAAGCCTCATCCGCGCTGCTCGCTGAGCTCCAATTAACCACAGAAAGGAAAGGGAGCGACCGACGTGGGCGGAACAATCCCCGGGCTGCCCGGGGGCGATTTCAAAGGCTTGAGGTTGAAAACTCAGGATTTACATCTCATTTCCACCTTTAACCGAAGCGGACGCGCTGCTCTCATCAGCCATCACCTCGGGACATGCACTGCGCAGCGCCCGCAGCACAGCGGCGGGGAGCCGAGGCGCTGGCTTCGGCGGAGGAGCAGGTGCCGCACCCCGAGGCAACCAATTAGCCAGGGAGGGGTAATTAGCCGAGGGGCAGCAGCTCACCTGAGGCGGGCGGAGCGCAGGATCCTGGTCAGCGAGACGCCGTTGCCCTCCATCAGGCCGCTCCCCACGGTGGGCACCAGGCTCTTGCGGCAGGAGACGTAGAGGGCACAGGCCAGCCAGTGCAGCGCCTCGCCCTGCGGGGCACGGAGCGGGAGCTGCGGGGGGCTGCGGGGCCCGGGCCGCCCCCTCCAGGCCCCGGCCCCGCCGCCCCGCGTCCCCCGCCTCACCTCCAGGCAGTAGGTGCCCCTCAGCGCCGTGAAGTCTCGCAGCGCCTCGG
>VWZI01007819.1:28908-49218 GCA_013396835.1 Psilopogon haemacephalus
GCCCCCCAGCCCCCCAGCCCCACAGCCCGCCCGCAGCTCACCTCGCCGCTCACCTCGCAGCTCACCCTGGATTCCGCTTGGAGCCCGCCCGGGGCCCGCCCGCAGCCCGCGGAAGGTTTCCGCCAGCGCTGCCGGCAGGTCCCGGAGTGATTCCTGTGAGTGTCCCTGCGCAGAGCCCAGCGATCGCCTCCTGGGGACCCCCGGGCCGGCGGCGCCGGGCTGCAGCTCAGCTCGCTGCTTCCCCGAGCCCTGAGTGCAGCTTTGGGCCCTTCGCTCCAAGAACCACAGAACGTCAGGGGTTGGAAGGGACCGGAAAGATCGCCGAGCCCAATCCCCCTGCCGGAGCAGGGTCACCTGGAGCAGGTCGCACGAAGGGACCCCGGAGGCGTTTGAAAGCCTCCAGAGAAGGAGATTGCAGAGCCTCTCTGGGCAGCCTGCGCCAGGGCTGCAGCACCCTCACAGGGAAAAGCTTTTCCTTATGTTCCCGTGGAAGCTTCTCTGCTCCAGCCTGCACCCAGTGCCCCCTGTCCTACCGCTGCACGCCAAAAAGGACATTGAGGGGCTGGAGCAGCTCCAGAGAAGGGCAAAGAGGCTGGGGAAGGGTCTGGACAACAGGGCTGGGGAGGAGCAGCTGAGGGAGTTGGGGGTGAGTAGTGTGGAGAAGAGGAGGCTGAGGGAGACCTCACTGCTCTCTGCAGCTGCCCAGAGGAGGCTGCAGGGAGCTGGGCTTGGGCTCGGGCTCTGCTCCTGGTTGGTTCCTGCACCTGGGCCACAACAACCCCATGAAGACTCCAGGCTTGGGGCAGAGTGGCTGAAACTGCCCAGCAGAAAGGGACCTGGGGGGTGCTGAACAGGAGCCAGGCTGGGCCCAGGTGGGCAAGGAGGAGCCTGGCCTGGAGCAGCAATGGTGTGGGCAGGGGCAGGGAGGTGATCATGGCCCTGTGCTGGGCACTGCTGAGGCCACACCTTGAGTCCTGGGGTCAGTTTTGGGCCCCTCACTCCAAGGACACTCAAGGGGTGGAGTGGGTCCAAACACAGGTCCTGTGAGGAACGGCTGAGGGACCTGGTGACCCTTCAGGAGGCTGAGGGAGACCTCATTGCTCTCTACAACTGCCTGAGAGGAGGCTGCAGTGAGGTTGGGTTGCTCTCCCTAGTACCGAGTAATAGAAGGAGAGGAAATGGCCTGGAACTGCACCAGGGTGGTAGAGATTGGAGATCAGGAAAAGTTTCTTTGCTGCAAGAATGGTGAGGGATGGGCACAGGCTGCACAGGGAGTGGTGGAGTCCTCAGCCCTGGAGGTGCTCAAGAAAGGTGTGAACATGGCACCTGGGGACAGAGTTTAGTGGCCATGGCGGGGCTGGGTTGAGATTGGATGATCTTGGAGGACTTTTCCAACCCAAATAATTCTGTGACTCCCCAGGGTGATTTCTGCTACAAATCCTTCTGAGAGAAATAAAAGTAAGGGGGGGTGGGGCATGGGTGGAGTATCACTTTTCCTTTAAAACGCTCAGCACCCTGCCAGCTGCCCACAGCTCAGCACCCTGCACCCTGCCCTCCCATCCTGCCTGCTGCCCACAGCTCATAACCCTGCACCCTGCCCTCCCATCCTGCCTGCTGCCCACAGCTCATAACCCTGCACCCTGCCCTCCCATCCTGCCTGCTGCCCACAGCTCAGCACCCTGCACCCTGCCCTCCCATCCTGCCTGCTGCCCACAGCTCAGCACCCTGCACCCCGACCTACCATCCNTGCCCACAGCTCAGCACCCTGCACCCTGCCCTCCCATCCTGCCTGCTGCCCACAGCTCAGCACCCTGCACCCTGCCCTCCCATCCTGCCTGCTGCCCACAGCTCAGCACCCTGCACCCTGCCCTCCCATCCTGCCTGCTGCCCACAGCTCAGCACCCTGCACCCTGCCCTCCCATCCTGCCTGCTGCCCACAGCTCAGCACCCTGCACCCTGCCCTCCCATCCTGCCTGCTGCCCACAGCTCAGCACCCTGCCCTCCCAGGCAGTGACCATGGGCTGCTGTGCCTGGCACACAGGGCACAGAGCACTCAAGGCCCTCGAGTGGTGCCTTCACCTGCCCAGTGAAGCACTGAGTGCTGCTTTGGGTGGTGAATGGAATGAGCATTGGTCGTCTCCTGTGACTGCACCACCCTGGGGCTGATGTGGCTCCTGAGGATTTGGAACACTTCAGTTTTGTTCAATACAACCAAATGTCCTCAGAGGAGCTGCCCTCTGCTCACTGCCAGCTGAGATGCCTGACCCAAAGTCCCTGCCTGTGACTTTGCCAAGTCACCGGAGGTGTGAAGGGAAAGCTGCCTCTGCCTTGGCTCACGCTGAGGGAAATCATCAACCACCTTTTGGTGACCATCCAGAGAACAACAGCTCCTGCCTGAATGTGTGGTGCTGCCCCTCTGGGTCAGAGGCAGGAGCAGAGAGCAGCTGCAGGGTGCTCATGCTCCAGCAAAGGGCATCTGCACCCTGCCGAGTGAAACCCAGAGAGCTGTGCCCATCCTCCATATCTGCATCCATGTCCACATCCACTCAGGAGGTGAAGAACACCTCACCCCATGAGACAGCTGCCAGAGGCTGCCAATGACTTCACAGCATGAGGGGCAGCACGGTCAAGGGGCTGCCTGTTTCTGCAGATCCACTGAGCAAGTGAAATATTCTGCACTGGTGGTGTCAGGGTGGAAGGCTGCAGCCTAAAGCCAGACTCTGACACTGATCTGCCCAGCTCACGCCATTGTTTGCCTCCTTTGCCCCTCTCCAAGCTGTATCTTCTGCCCACCCCTTTCCCGTTTCTCCTCCCAAATAAAAGCATCGACAAAATGCCAGGACGAGGGCAGAAGGTGAAAACATTTGGTTTGCTCTGTGCCTTTCCTTCTGGACCTTACAGAAATCCTTTAGCTTTTCCTGTGCACCTGCTCACCCCTCTGAAAAATGAAGCTCTCCTCTACTGGTCTGAAGCACAGGACCCTTGCACCGGGCGCTCGGCAGCACTCTGCACAACGAGAGGGAGGTGCCCAATGGCTCAGCCAGAGAAATCCAAGCCTCTGCTGCCGGGACAAGGGACGGGAACCGGTACAGAGTGTCTCATGGCTGGGCTCTGGCCTTCTGCCCACCCTCTGGTGAAGCGGTCGGCAGAGAGGCTGTGCGCTGAAGCTGGC
The DNA here is from genome assembly GCA_013396835.1 of Psilopogon haemacephalus. Lineage (NCBI taxonomy): Eukaryota > Metazoa > Chordata > Aves > Piciformes > Megalaimidae > Psilopogon > Psilopogon haemacephalus. The sequence continues at coordinate 32,081 of VWZI01007819.1, forward strand.
CGAGGAGCAGCAGGTTAGCCCAGGCCACACACGGGACAGATCGTGCCACAGGGCTGGCAGGATGCAAGCGAAAGCGAAGCCGCAGGGCAGGGTGAGGGAGGGAGCTGCCGGCCGCCGCAGGGAGTTCAGCCCAGCACGGGTGGGGCTTCCCCAGAGCACCACGGCCCGCACGGGGCACGGAAAGCAGCCCCGGAGAAGGGAGAAGTCTGCTGGGTTGGGCAGCTTCTGGTGGGGTCCGTGCTGAGAAAAAGGCAAGTCAGGTTCACCACGGAGTCAGGTGAATTAAACATTCACATATATTTGCTGAAAAAAACTTATATATACATCTGTAGCAAGGCTCTGCCAAGCCTGAAAGATAAGCATCATCTAGTCACTAAATTAAAAAAATAAAAATCTGACTTTTAAATCTTTTTTTTTTTTTTTTTTTTTTTTTTCTTTTTATCCATGTTCAAGAGCACAGACAGTTTATTTTGTTAGCACATTTGGTGAAGGATGTCATGTTCGTGTGAGTAGCCATGGAAAGTGGTGAAGATTTGGCATTTGGTTGCTATAGGATGGAAAAGAAGAAGCCACTTAACGCCTTACAGATTAAATAATCCACAGAGTATATCGGGTTGCAAAAGGGTCACAAAGTAGCAGTCAAAGAGAAGCCTAAACACCCAGAGACGTAGCATACATGTCTGATAAGGAAGAACAAGGTATAGAGCATGCTGGCTAAGTAAAGAAATTCCACTTTAAACCCTGTTCCTTCTGCGTGTAACCCTGGGGAAAAAAAAAAAACCCCACCCCGTGCCAAGAAATGGACTCTGGAGAGATTTCTGCTTCCCTTCACAGTAAGGCTTTGAAGAGAGACGGAGTTTTATAGCATTTGTATTTGAAGGATTGAGGGCAAGTACATGTTCTTCTACTGAATAAAAAGAAAGTTAGTACTTAAAAGGTTCAAAAATATATCAATTGTGATTTTTTTCTCTTTTTTTTTTTTTACATAAATAAATTATATTGATCTCGGATTTAACAGCTGAAAAAAAACCTTTTCTGCTTCCACTGGAGGCAAAAAAACTGAACAAAATGTTAGTTAAATAGAGCTAGATAGCAGCATTTCTAAGAGATCTGTGGGTAGTGATGCGGTATCTATGCTACAAGGAGCTTATTAAATAGGAGACATTTAATTATGGGGAGGGGGTGGGGAGGGGTTTGCATTATGATTGGTTACATCTTCAAAAATAATAAAAATCATCCTGATCATCATCAGATGCAGTGAACGTGGGAATCGATTCCGTGAGGATAGAAAACCCAAACGCTTCTCAGAGCAGGGGGAACAGACTTCTTTGAGATGCTAATTCGGACAGGTACATAATTTAGAATCCCAGATGTATAAAATACAATGACAAAAGAAAGCATCATAAATAAATAATGCCAACCCAAGGAGTTACGCCAAGACATTTGGACCATCTGATAAATTAGCAAAAAAAACTGTAACAGAAAATCAGTATAAAACACAGTAAAATCGTGAACCCACGACTAGAGCACGCTGCCGCCTGCCTCGCCAGTTTCCTGCCCCCCGCCTCACTGCTGCCCCACCCAGGGTTTATTTCAAGTCTCAGACTATGAGCTGCAAAGAAGAACAAGCCCAAGTGACAAACAGAACTAAAGGAGTGGAGGGGAAGGAGAAGAGGAGTTGCCTGCGGAGGAGGCTCCGCAGCCAGCGCTGCAGGGGCTGGTGGCCTTAGCCTGTCCATGCCAAAGGCATTGCCGGGGAGGGGGGCTGGGAAATACTGCTCAACAGTGAATGGAATGGAGAGAAGGAGCCAAGGTCATCTCTTCACAGCCTAACGCTAGCAAAGAGCAAACCCCAGCTCTGAAACTCTTGGGGGCCTTCCCAGAGGACTCCCCAAGCAGGAAAGCAGGTCTACAGCCTCTCCTGCTTCGCTGGCAGGACTCTGGGGCTGGGAGTGGGGAATACAAGAACTCAAAGAGCCTCAGTGTTGACGCAGGAGCATCCAAGTGTGGCCGGGCCTGGGCTGCGGACAGGCCCTGGCAGCACTCTTAATGCCACGGATGAGAGCTAATGGCGTGGGAGAACCAAAGACTAGCGGGGCAGCAAGGAACCGGTAACTCCAGGTACAGTAACCCCCAAAAAGTCATGCAGGACGTGCAAAACCTCTCCAGCTCAAGCTGAGAAGCTCTTGTAAAGAGCGAGGAACAGGCGACTAAGCCCCAGGTGACATAACCCCAAGCTTTGGCTCTAGTTGATACAGAAGGATGTCTGTGTGGTGTCTGCACTCGCAGCACTTTGCCTCCAAACCTCTGAGGTGGGGGTGACACCTCCTAGCACTACCAGTGCTGCTGCTTCCTCCCCAAGAAATGAATATATGCATTTTTCAATCATCAGTTATATACTTCTGCCTACACTACTACTCTAGTAACCATGATAAAATAGGGACATACTTGAAATCAAAACTACACGTCAGCACTTACTATAGCTGTGCTTTTTACCCCCAGAGACAGGCGTTCTCCTTCAGTGTCGCTGTAGACAATGACCCTTGTCTGTGTGTGGACCAAGAGGCAAAGACTTTTCGTTTGCTCTTTTTTGTTTTGCTGCTTTTTTTTCTTCTCAAAGGAATGAGCGATTCGGTGGGGGTGGGGGTGACCGAGTGCTGGATTTGCTATCGTGCTGGATTTGCTATCGTCGGCTGGGATGAAGGAGTGGCCAAGAGAAGGTGGGCTGGGTGCCTCCCACGCTAGCTAGACAACACTGTTTGCATCTAAGAAAGTGGCAAGACCCTGCAACTACCAACATGGAGAATGTCACCAGAGTTTGTCCTGACAGGGGGCGGCTGGGGAATAGTACTGATGGAAACACAGGTCGATGGAGGCGGAGTGGGGCGGGAGGAGAAGTAACAAAGAGTTTATGGGGTAAGAAACTCACAAGCCACAATCTTTGTGTGTTTGTTTGCAAGGAAACCAAAGCCCTAGTCGGTGGCGCGAGCCGCCTGGCGCTCCTGGGCCGCGGGCCCCTCCTGCTCCCTCTGCGCCGGCGGCGCTGGCTCCACACAGTTCTGGCTGCTGGCAGCCTCCTTCTCTGGCAGCACCACAGTTTCTGGCTCCGGGTTCGCCGACTCCCCTTTTGCTTTCTTCCTCTTCCGCTTCTGGCTTTCCAGGTTGGCTGCCTCCGAGTGCCTGGTCTGCTGTATGCCGGGCAGCGCCATGCCGATGCCAGGGGAAAGAAACATTGAGGGATAGATCAGTCCAGGAGACATCCCTGGGATAAGAAACGGGTTAAAAGCTACAGGACTACTGGTAGTTATTGCAGATTCTGTCTGATTAGAAAACGAGCTGGGGCCGGGCTTCTCCTCTGGGACAGTTTCTGTTTTCACATCCTGGCCACCGGCTTTATCCTCAGCAGCTTTCTCTGGGCTGGCCGTGCCGCCTTTCGTTGTGCTTGTTAACGAGGTCGGAGCAGTCGCAGTACAAGTCGTTGCCATGGGGGGGTTGAGAAGTCCTCCGACGCCAAACATCTGCGGTACGGTGGCCATGCCCGGCAGCATCATGGGCAACATACTCAGGGTGCTTTTCACGTCCTCGCCGGCGGGCACCGCTGCAAACCCAGCAGGAAACCCAACCAGCCCGGTCAGGGGGATCCCTTGCATGTTTCGCATGTTCTGAAGTCCTACCAGATCCATCCCAGCAATCAGTCCGTTCATGAAGAGTGGTCCCATTCCAGAAGAAGAATCTGCTACAACGCCAGCGCCTTTGATGAGCTCGCTCCGGGGCCTCCTCCCCCTGCGGCGGGGCCCCGCGTCTCGCAGCATGGGCTCGGTCAGGATGCGGTTGAATTTGCTCTCCGGTAAGTAGCCCTGAGAACAGAGAGAGCAGAGAACACGCAGCAGTTACCGCTGTGCCGGAGGAGCCCTGCCCTCTCTGCACTCCCATCTGCAGCCCAGATGGTGTCGGCACAGAAGTGTTTGCCTGCATGGTATGGAATAGGAGAGGTGCACACAACTTTTCCCCAAGGGATGCTGCCAAGTGCAGAACGCTCTGGCTACGCCCTGGAGGTGCTGCAGCGTCGCGGGGCACAGGGAGGGAAGGAGGAAGTGCACTTTTGTCCCACGGTGTCACCCCAGCCCTCAGCATCAGCCCTTCACGACACAAGCAGCATGGGGACAGGCCCGTGCCAGATGCCAGCTCGGCTCCCTCCCCAGCCTCGAGCGTGGCTTCAGCAACTGCTGAGAAATCTCATCCTGTAAGGGCCAAGGTTTCACCGCTCTGCAGGACGGCAAAGCTGCGCGGGAGGGCACACAGAGAGTAGACATGATGCCTGAGTAGCTCCTGGCTACAGCTTTGCTGAGACAGCAGGAAGGTTCTTCTGGCCACTCAGAGGACCGAACCCCACCGGCCACACCTGGCTGAGACTGTCTGGTTACACAGAGCAGTGCAAGGGCACCCATAGTGCAGCTTAAAACTCTGCTTTTCAGTGTCCTCATCACAGATATTTAAACGTTTCCTTTTGTGTCTCCCTACAGTTTCGGTATTGCTGCTCTCTGAATGGTTCCCGGTGGCAGATTTGGGTAGGAAAAGCATCACCTGCAGCACAGAGACTCCAGCTGAGTGACCCAGCAGCCTGCATTGCACAGCTACCACCCAAAGAGGGGGAATCTCCTGCCCTGCTCCCACTGCCATGCAGGAGAACCTCCCCAGGGCTGCGACTGCACCCAGGCTCTCCCAGGAAGCTGAGCCCAGGCTGCCACCTGCCCAAGCACCCAGACCTGGCTGCACAGGCAGCTGCCCTGCTCGCCCAAAGCCGTGCTGCTGGGGCCTGGGGTGCAGGCACCGATGGGCATGCAGCCACCCCGCAGGGCACGGGAGGGAGTGCTGGGGCAGTGGCCACAGACATGGGTTCCTGCAAACCAAGGTGAGGAAGAGGTGCTGGCCACCCAGACAGGGCACCAGTGCCAGCCTCCATGTGCAGCTGCTTCCTAGGCCGTGGGACAGACCATTACAAGCAAATCTGAGAGCAGTACAAATCTCTAAGCCAATGGACTCCCACTCCAGCCCCCTGAAAGGGCACCACACCAACTACTGCAGCCACAAAACCAGGGTGCAAGGGACTATATGGAGAAGTCTGGGTAATGCCAGTCCACAGGGTGGAGAGGATGATCTGGCAGCACCTGCATGCCAGAGGGGAGAGAACTTCTCCATCTTCTGCTCCTCCTCCAGCTCTGCCCAAGCAGAGACTGGCATGAGGAATGGGGTGAATGAACACAGCTTGACTTGGCTCCATCCTGCCCTTCTCCCTGCCAGTGTCTGAGCCTTCAGGCCTGACAACCTGCTGGGCCCAGGGCGCAGAGGCAGAGTCTGCAGGAGCTGCAGAAAGCCTTGGCTGAGGCTGTTTGAAAATTTGACCTTTTGTTGACTCCCTGCTGTCCAGCACCCAAGGATGACTGCCCCTAGGGCTCCTCTTGCCTCTGCCATTTCTGAGGCTCTCAGGGCAGTCACTCTGACCTGCCAAGCCCCATTCCCAGGGTGCTGACTCCTTCTCTCCCTCCCCTGGCTGTGTTGCTGAGCGGTGGCAGGGCACAAGCTCCCTCTCTGCCACACAAGCTCTGCTGGTGCCCAGTCCTGCAGCCTCCCCCTCCTGCCTGTGCAGCCCAGGTCCTGCCTCGCAGCTCTGCATCCTCACTGGAGAAAGGTTGTGGGGATGGGGAGGGGAAAGAAAGGATGACATGATACAGGTTGCTCCAAAAGCTCTAACTTACTGAAAGCTTAACAATGTCAGCCCAGTCAGCTGCAACAGCATACTCCAAGTTTGCATCAAGCCACCTTGGCAATTCCTTCAATGCTGGTGCTGTGGCTCCCCCTAACTATAAAACACAGCAGAAGGATGACCTCCATTGCAGAAAGAGTCATGTCAAATAACACAAGAAACATGATTACACCTCCCCTAGCTGCTTGCTGCAGTGTGGCTGGGGCAGACTCTTCCCTCGCTGCACACCCCCACAGGACTCAGTCTGTGCCTGCTGCCTGCTTGGGGAGGAAAGGCCTCTGCAGCCTGTCCCAGCACCTTCCCCACGAGCGGTGATGGGGACACAGGTTCTGCCCAAACCCACCAATTCACCACCCATGCCCGCAAGGGCCACCATGAGTGCAACAGAGGGAAACACAGCTGTGACTGAAACTGCCTCTTTCTGCCTCTCTCTTTTCTTTCTGTTTCAGATGTGAATGATGTCACATCATCTTCTGACCCAGCACAGCCTCAGATGTGCTTAGGAACTGAATTAGGGTAGAAAATATCCCTGAAAGTCCCTTCTCATCCACAGTGGTGAAAACACACTGGAGACACACCACAGACAAGGAAATCCAGGCCCCTTGCTCAGGAAGCAGAAAAAGCCTCTCAAACCCTCCACTTGCCCAGCACCTGGATGGGTGTCACTGTCTGTGTCTGCACCTCGTAAGGAGGAACAAAAGCAAAGATATTTGCATGGCACTATTAGAATTCGTGCAGTGAATTCAAGGGGAAGGCAGCAGCCAGTGCTGTGCTTAAGGCCAGCAGCTGGATCCCTTTGCCACTGCAGGGTCTGTGCACCCTGACGAGGTACACTCAGACTTCCCTTACTTGACACACGGTCACTTATTTTGCAGGTCTGTCCCCCTCGGGCACACACATGTCACAGATAGTGTAGATCAGTGACATGTTCCAGACATCTGTCCCTTCCACAGGCTCCTCTGGATTCTCCCCAGGGTGAGCTCAGGCTCTGCTAAGCACTTCAGGAGCCCGAGGGCAGAGCACAGAAGAGCCTCCGCTTACCCGCCGTCCAGTACCCTTATGTACCACAGGCACCCGCTCCTCTCCTGTGAGGGAGTTAATGTCCAATTTGCTGGGGTCCTTGCAGCGCTGCCTCCTCTGCTTGGGCTTGTCTGAAAAATTCTGGAGTGCAAACAAGACAATGTTAATGAGACCAGACGTCCTAATGAGCCTGGGTGGCTGCAAGCCCTGCAGGAGGGTGGCACAGATGAGCTCCTGAGGGACAGAGGGTCCCTGCAGACACGCGTGGGAGCAGCGGCACCAGCTGGGCTCTGCCACTGGGCCAGTTCTCAAAGGAGCACAGCTGCTTTTTGTAGGTGCAGAGGGGCTTCAGGGTACCCTCCTCAGACTGCTCCAGCCCTTCCTAACTCCCCTCCAGTCCTAGAGCTGTAGCTGCTGCCGGTTCCTGCAGGTGCATTTGTAACTGATGTGCTAGCTGCAGCTGGAGCTGTGTGTGTCGTCTCCTGCCAGGCCGACACAGCCACTTGCTTCTCACCAGCTCATCTCTGCTTTGCCTCCTTCCTGTTTCACTGCTCCCATCACAGAGCTGCTGCATCAGAATTTTCTGGGATCAGAGCCCGGCAGGACTGCAGCCTTCATAGCTACAGCAGAGTGGTCACACACACCAGGGTGCACTGAGTTCCCTGCAGAGTCTGGTTCCTGAGAGCCAGAAAACCCCTGAGCTTGGTCTGCTCTTCAATGAAGTGAGCTGCTGCAGCTTTCCATCCATCCTGCCTGGAGAGAGGACACCTGCCCCAAAGTGGGAGGGCACTGGGGGCTTACTGGGAGCAGGAATTTCTCCGGCAGCACGGCCAGACTTTGCAAGCCCCGTGGAAGGCAAGGATGATGGAAAGGATTGGGTAGGCAGCTCCGTGCCTGCTCCACCATGACTGCTGCTTGCAGTGCTCCTTAGGTGCAGAGCTCCACACATCTCTGGACCTTGAAAAGCAAGAGCCACCATGCCCAAGCAAATGCTGAGTTCCTCATCTCTCATGGCTAAGGAGCTCCAAAACACTCGTGGCTTGCCTGCACTCCAAGCTCCAGGGCAGCCCTGCCTCAGGCACACCATCTTCCAGGTCCTAGAGGCACAGCCTGTCATGTATCATCACCACAGCTCCTCCTGCTTTACAGCTCTGCCTACCCCATGCTCTACCAGGCTAAATAAGCTGAGATCTGGAGCAAACTGACCAGTGACACCAAGAGGTGTCACACACAAGGACCAGACACCAAGAGGTGTCACATACAAGGATCAGACGGACTTTGACCCCCACTCTGCTTTCTGACACTGCCTGCAGCCACACAACCTCAGCCTCTGCAGCCTCCAACACAGCTTCTTCAGCCCAGTTTGTAAAACCTTTTGTCTGGAAACCTTGCTTAATACAACAGCTTTGCCAAAAACGACCCCGGGAGCAACACAGACAGATCTTGAGCATCCCAAATCCCTTTTCCCCATTTCTCTCCTCATTCCTGGTGCTTTTGGAAGACACAGGACTAGTTGAGCATCAGACAGAGGGATGCACTGGAGCTGGAGAACGGACAAAGGAGCAGGAGGACACAGCTCCACAAGTGCCCTTCACTGCTGTGCCCAGCTCCCGGCTGTGTGATGGATCTCCCAAACAGCCTTGGAACAGCACAAGCCACAGCACAAAGGCTGCACTTGGAGGTACTTCATGGAAGCCTCAAGCTCCAGGGCAGCAGAGAGGGCAGGCAGACACACACACACACACACGTGCCACCCTTACTGTGCCAAAGGCAGGGATGTCGAGGGTGTAGTCGGACTGCTGACGGAGCCAGTCCAGGAGACTCTTGTTGGGGACAGCCTTCTCTGCTGGGCTGCCCGCAGCTGGGGCTGGCTGTGGAGTTGAGGTAGCAGCAACCGGTCCATCAGGGAGGGGACTGGTCTGGGGGGGCTGTGGCTGGTCATCCTGAACATCCTGAGTGGGAGGGAGGAGCATGGAGAGCTCATTAGCAGCATGTGGGGATGCATGTGCACCCCTACCAGCACACCTCCCAGAGCAGCTCATCTGCTTCCATCACAGATTAATCCACCTGTTCCCACCACCCACCATCATGTCACACTTTCACTCAAGTCTCCAGCACTGCTGACATGGAGGGCAGGAGAGCTGAACTCACAAAGAAACCAGCTGGACCAACCTTCCCCAGATCTTTCCTACAAGTAGCCTAGCGATTGGGCTGCTCCCACAGTGTCCTGCCTCCTTGGGTGGATTTTGGAGTAGAAGAGAAAGGTGCAGCCTCTTGGCCACAGGTCCAACGGAGTCAAGGACCTTTCCTTGTGCTCTCTAACACTAGACAACCCCTGAGGTGGGACAGCTGCTTTTGATAATGCTTAGCAGGACTCAAACACACCAGGCAGAGGGCTGCAAGCCAGAGGGAAATCTTCCCTTCCTCCCTAGAGCACTACCTGCTCCTGTCTGCTTCAGCACAAGCCAAGCTGCCCTGGAGAAGGTCCCACATTGTCATGGGCAGAAGAGCTTGCAGGAGACAGCTGCACCATGAGACAAACTGTGCTTGACTCACCTGGGGCCATGTGAAAGTGCGAGCATCAACTCACCTGCAGCCTGGTCGGAAGAGGCCTCTCCTTCAAGAAGATGAGGTCCATCCCTTCTACATTTCTTCTCCTGCCCCGTCTCCTCCTCATGGCAGCATCATCTCTTCGGAGGCTGCCATTGACAATCTGCCCTGTGACAGGATGGATTAACCCTGCCTGCAGGATGCCAGACAAGTCCATGCCCAGGGAGCCCTGGAGGGTGTTCACGGTCCCCAGTTTGGGAATGTTTGTGTTCAGAGGGAAAGGAGAGGAGCTCCCTGGTGACCCCTCAGGGGCTCTGGACAAGTCCACAGCTGCATCCCGCCAGCTGTTCAGCACGATGGGTGGGTGAACATGGGCTGCTGCCAGCTGCTCCAGGCTCCTCTGCTTGGCATCTCTCTCCATCTCCATTTCATAGGGTCTCCTGTGCTTCCGCTCCTCCTTCACAAAGGCAGGGCTCAGGAACCCCTCCTGTGTGTGCCAAAGCCACAGAGAAGGTTACAGCTGCTCCTGCACTGCCAGGGGCCACAGCTCTTTGGGCCAGGCTCTCCTGCCTCTCTGCAGAGCCCTAGAGGGTGCCCTGCCCGGGGCACATCACACCTCTGGGCGGGAGCACCCCACAGGCACTTCCACCTCCCACGGTGTTACTGCACAGGGTTGCAGGGGTCCCAGGCCAGCAGCTTCTGCCTCTGCCCTGTTTCCATCGGCAAGAGGAGATGAGAGAGCTGATGACTGATGGGGCAATGACCTCTCTGCAGCCTTTCCTGTGGCACACCAGGGCACTCTCCCCTTTTCCTCCTTTCCATGTAGCTGCTCCAGCTCTGACTCTGGAAGCACCTCTAGAGCGTAGAGGCTGTGGAGATGCCACAGAACTTTCCCAGGAGAGGAGCGGGGCTGGCAGGGGGCTGAGAACACAGGGGGCTCACCAGGAGCCCTGAGGGAGGGAGCCACATGTTACACCTCACCAGAGGCACCATGAGGCAGCCAGGGTCTGCTGCCTGGGAAACTGCTCGGGCACAACTTCCCCGCCGAGCCCCAAGCCTGTCGCTGCCCGAGGCTCCCTCACCTTCGGTACCTGTGGGAGCAGCACTCCGTTGTTGAAGCCAGGGTCAGCGCCCTCCGAGTCGGCAAAGCTGCTCCTGCTGCCCGTGGTGCAGGGCAGCGCCGGGGCTGCCAGCAGGCCCTGTGTCTCCAGCTGCTGGCTGCAAGGCCACTTGCCCTTCAGGATGGCGTGGCAGATGTTGTCGATGCGGTTGATGATCACACGGTCCTGCAAACACAGTTGGAAGCTGCCAGGCTAGGGCTCAGTCCGCTGACTGGCGTTTGTCACTCCAGAACCAACATAAACCCAGCCTGGGTGACCCCAGCTCCGAGGGACCTGCTCCATCTGCTTGGGAAGAGCAGCTCAGGCAGAGCACCTGTGGGCAGCTGCGTTTGCAGCAGCAGGAGGCAGTGCTGCGGCTGCTGGGCAGGGCCAGACAGCAACACCTGCAGCACAAAGCTAAGCTCACCTTGGGCCACTCGGAGAAGGAGTAAAGTGTCTTCTCCTGCAGCAGCTGGGCTATGGTGGGCGCACGGGCATCCTGAAGGTCATCAATCTCCCCGGGCAGGGCAGAACCTGAACTTTTGCTCTCTTCCTCCAAATACTTCTCTGGACCATCTGAGAACACGACAGAGAACAGAGCTCATCACCACCTTGCCTCTCTCACCCCTCCCTCACACCTTCCCACCCCCCAGTTCCACAAAGGGCCTCATTCCCCAACCAGCCACCAGTGCAGCAGCTCTGGGTCAGGGCTGGCAGCCCATGCTGACCATCCCCACATCCTGGGTAGGTGGGAGGGGGGCACATGCTTTTCCAGGAGGAGCTGCTTGCCAGGTAGTGGCATCCTGCATGCCACAGGATGCTCATGCTTGCTGAGGCTCATGCTTGCTGAGGCTCAGTGGGGGGTTTCTGGCCAGCCCTTCTGACAAGCACAGCTACCCCCTCTGGTCTGCAGTCCCATCAGCTAGAGAGACCCCAACTCCTGCCAAGGGGATACTGTTCAGGGCCTTGGCAGCCCTAAGTTTTTGACTCTGCAGGGAGGACAGCAGGTCCCTTCCACCCCAGTCAGAGGTGACTATCAACCAGAGGGAGCTCTCAGGACTTTACCTGGACTCTGCCTGCTGCTGGTTTTCTCCTCCTCATCTCTGCTCTCACACTCTTCTTGCTTCACCCTCTGGAGCTTGGGGTGCAGGACCTCTCTGCGGCCTGCCTGCTTCTCAGCCTCTTGGCCCCAGGTCTCCTCCCTGGCATGGAATGGCTCTGCTCCTGGGGGCCCCAGCAGAGGTGCAGGCAGGCTGAAAGCCTGACCCGGTGAGGGCTGCAGAGTGCTCTCCTCATCCAGGCCATGGTCCTCCCTGCCCTCTGGCCCAGGCTCCCCCAACCCTTCAGGTGTCCCCAGCCCCAGGGACTCTCTCTCGCCATTCACTTCTGGGCAAGTGTCCTCGGGCGTGGGGAGGTCACAGCTTTGCTCCTCACCCCCCTCTTCATTAGCTTCAGGCTCACAGCCAGACTTGGTCCTGGGACCACTCAAGCCTGCTGCATCTGCTGCCGCCTCAGAGTTATCATCGTCCTCTTCTTCCTCCTCATCTTCCTCACTGTGGCTCTGACTTGGCACTGACTTTGCCTCCAGTCCTTTCTCCTGCAGCAGATTGATGAACCTCTGCTCAGGAGGAACCTTTATTTCATAGTTATGAAGACTGGGGCTGTAGAGCCCCATGCTTATGACCCCTTCTATGGCACCACACTCAGGCAGCGCTGGTGCAGGACTGCTCAGGTCTCCTTTCTGCTGCAAGGCTTCCTGGAGCTCCGCTGGGACACTCTGTGAAGGGTTGCTCTCGGGGGTAGGAGGTGAAGGCTCAACCTCCTCGTTCTGACCATCCATTCTGTCACAGCCCCTCTGCAAACCCTCTAGGAAGGGAGTGTCTCTCATGGTATCTGCATCGCAGCTGGAGGGGTCCTCGTCCCCCTCTAGCTTGCCCTCTGAGAGCTTGGTGCTGCCCGCCAGCTCCGTGCAGCTGGGGCTGTCCCGGGCCAGGGAGCTCTGCTCGCTGTTGCAGGCCTTCTCCTCGTACATCATGCAGAGCAGGGAGTCTGGCAGAGAGCTCTCGTCGTAGTTACTGGAGATGATGTCCCGGACCTTAGACATGAACGTCTCACAGCTCGCCTCCGGCAGACCGCCCCCAGCCCGGGACACTGAGCTGTCTGCAGCCGCCAGCTTCATCTGACTCGTGGCTTCACTCTCCATGGCCTGGCAGGCGCGGCCCACCTGGCCGTAGAGAGGAGAGCTGTAGAGCTTGGAGTTGGTCTGGTAGAGGCAGCACAGGGCCTCTGGGCCAGGCAGGCCCGCTCGCTTGTGCTGGGCATAGTTCCTGTAGGCATCCAGGAAGGACAGCTGGGGGTCGTTCATGATGTAGTAGTCGGTGCGGTTGAGGCCGTGCTTGGCGGTGCCGATGAGCAGGTCGCGGTCGTGCTTGCCACACTCCCACCAGACGGGCAGGTAGAGGCTGGGGCGGCAGAGGCGCAGGCGCTCGTGCAGCTGTGGGCAGCGCAGCACCTGCTCGCGCACCTTGCGCAGCAGCTCGATGCGGTACAGCGTCCTGGCCGCGCGCTCCTCCGTGATGGGCTCCACGTAGATGTCAGGGTCTGGGGCACCTGCAGCGGGGACAGCCCAGCCCCGTTACACGGAGCGCAGGGGACACCGACTCGGGGCAGGGAGGAGCGCGGGGAGCTGGCGGGTGGGGTGCGGGGAGCGCCTGAGGCCACTGCCCAGGCTTCTGTCCCCCTTCCGCTCCTTTGTCCCCAGATGGACGCTCGGGAGTGAACTCCCTCAGCTTTAGCAGCCAGGCCAGGAGCGGCACTCGGCTGCTCTGTCAGTGCCAGCAGTACTGGAGCTGCCTGGCCCTGCCCGCAGAGCAGCTCCCTGGAGTCTAAGCCTCTAGAAGCTCTTTAACAGAATCTCAGGGAAGGAAGTCCCTCAACTCATGCAGGAACACCCACCTAAACATCAACACACACACAAGGAACCCCCCAACGGGTCTGAGACAAAATCCCTCCTGGTGATGTTGGAAGCAACTCACTTTGTGCTTAAACAGCCCCCAGACACCTTTTCATCTGCCATGTCCTGCACTGGGGCCCTGCAGGATGCTCGGAGAGAGCTCAGCACTGGCCATGCTTCCCAAGCCTCCTGCGGTGGGCCCAGAGTCCCTTTCCCCTGCAGCAGACCTCCAATCAGCTCCACCGCAGCCTGGGCCCTGCATGGGCCCTGTCCAGTGCCACCAGAGATGCTTGGGAAGGGAGCAGCAATAGAGACCGCCCAAGGAACCCCAGCTCCAGTGCGCAGGAGCTGTGATCTGCTGCCTCGCTGCTTCTCCCCCCTCACTTCTAGAGGTCTTGGATAAAGCTGGTTCTGATTTCATGGGAGAGCTCTGTGAGAGCTGTGAGAGCAGAGGCTGGTGCCCGCAGGACTCCCTGCCCTCACACTGGGCTGGTGAGATGGTACAACCTGGAGAGAAGGCAGCCAGGAGGGGGCATGGATTCTGCAAGCCTCAGTCTGCCTCCCAGTGCCCCTGAAACTCCTCGCTTGCTCTCCTGCTCCATGCAAGCGGTCGGACCATTTCTGACCTACTGTTACCCCACCTTAGGCCACGCAGTTTCCACTCACCATCCTCTTTCCACAGTGGGAGACCACAGACATTCTTGCACATGGCCACAAAGCTGTAGAAGTACTTCTCCAGGCTCTCATCTGTCTTCTTCTCCAATCGAGAGATGGCTCGGAACTGGGCCCAGTCAAAGACCTTTTTCTCCTGGTCGTAGATAACCCCAAAGGAGGAGACAGTGCGGTAGAAATCTGCCTGCTCTCTCCTGGTCCACCTGTGGGGCAGGGAAGAGACATGAACACCACTGAGATATGTTCTGGAGCCAGCACGGGCAAGGCAGCAGGCACTCAGATCAGTTACTGCCTGTCTGTTTTGGGGGAGCTGCCAGGAGAAGCACACCAGGAAGATCACCACAACCTGAGCACCTGTGCTGCTTTGAGGCTAACTGGAATATTTCAATGAGAGAAATTATATCATTGGTTGTGAAAATCAGAGTGATGTCTGTATCACTCCTTTGTTCTGCTGGGGGAAATAGAAACAAGACAACCTAAACAAAGTCAGTCAGGGTCTGGCTGGCTGCTGCCCACTGCACTAATCCTCTGCCCGGACCTGTGTAACTCCAACTCATCATTCTGCTTCTAACTCCTTATGTGGCTTCCTGCATCTCACTCCTTCCATGTAAGAGATTCTGAAATAAGGGAGGAGTGGTGGGAAGAAGGAGAGAAGTTGGTTTGAAAGCCCTCCTGGGCAGTTCTGCTCTTCGGGAAGGGGTTTTGTATTTCTGCATTACTTTTAATTGTATGAATTGTACCTGGCTGCAAGTGTCTGTATCTAGCTGTACAGATCTGTCTCTATTGTGTAAATATGCCTGCATGTTTGTGCCACGCTGTACATACAGCTTCAGTCCTTAACTTCCAGCTGGCTGAGTTAGTCTGGTGAATTTGGGAGTGGGATGGGGGGAGGAAAGGCCTCAACTGCCACAGCACCTCTGCCTATGGCACGTTGTGAAGAGGAGTGAAGGCCCTGGGCCCTCTCTCGAAAAAACACAAAGTGCAGCTCCTGTCTGTGCTGCCAGTGGGGTGCAGGCTCCAGCAGAGGCTGCAGGCACAGATGTGTGGCAGCTCCTCGCTTCCTGCCCCTCGGCCTTGTGGGGCTGTCTCATTACCTCCAAGGAACATCCAAGTCTCTGCACCAGGAATTAGAAAGGAAGGTCCTGCAGACACAGTTCTCACCCAGCCTCTTCCAGAGGGAAACTGGGACTAGGGTTCATTGCCATAAGAGTCCCAGCAGCAAGGGCCACTGTTTGGGGATTCCTGTGGACTCCTGAGTGCCAGGGGTGGGTGTCCCCCTCCTCTCCACTGAAGGAAAGAACTGTGGTGACAGCAGGGCTCAGTTACAGTTAGAGGACTACAGCCAGAGCACAGCTTTCACTCTGATGTGGACTCTGAGCTTGCACCTCGTGGGGATCACTTGCAGGAACAATCCCAGGGCCCAGAGACAGGGCCCAGAGAACAGAGCAGGGTGCAAGCTGCAGGGCAGGAGCAGGCCATGGCAGAGAACACTGAGTGCTGTGGGCTGATGAAAGGTTAAAGCCAAATCTCAGCTCCTCTGAGGCAACAGCAAGCAGCTGGGACACATCAAGGGAGGGCAAACAAGGTGACAGCACCCACAGCACTCTGCAACCGACCAAAATACAGCTAGACCACAGCTCCACCTCTGCTCCCAGGGCCACAAGCACCCTGCAGTGCTATTTCGTCCCAAAGAGGAGAACAAGAAGTTCATAAACATGGCAACAGTGAAAATCAAAGAACCTGACACAGAGTTTGTTCAAAGGTCTCCAATCAAAGGCTGGTGGGAAACTGCCCAGGACACTCCTGTGAGGAGCAGCCCTAGAACCAGCAGATGTGGCACACCAGGCTGCTGTAGTGTAGTATGCACAGCACAACCACTGCACGGCTTGAGTGGACAGCACAACTGCAAGAGCTCCAGAAGTGGGGCAGAAGGTCTGGAGAAGCTTCCATACATGGAGGCCATGAACTGAGAGCACAGAGCAGCAGACAAGCAGCTATGTGGGTTCCTGCAGCACAGATAGTTCCCAGGAGACAAAGGCATCCAGGATAGACAGCAAAGACACCCAGCACAGACAGGCCCTGTGGGTCAGGCAGCCCCAGGGCTGCATGCTGGGGACTGGCAGTGATGGAGGCAGCACCATGCTACTGCATACCCTCCCTGGGTTCTGCAGAGAGCAACCTGAGGTGCCAGGAAGGCTTCACCATCCTTCCACTCACCCGCATGAAGTGGGAGCATCCCACAGCCAGGACATGCCAGCAGCCCCCCGAGGCACAGGCAGGAGGCGAAGGAAGCAGCACGAGAGGTGCAAGGGGCAGAAGAGCTGCACATGTGGGTGCTGACGGTGCTGATCCTGCACCAATGCTGCCCCAGGTGCACAGCTGCTCAGCACCACCCTCTCTGCTGGGGCTGCAGCTATCTTTGGCCCAGCACTTGCCCTTGAAGAGCTGTCCCTTTGCTTCCTCTCATCATGTCACCAGCTGCTACGAGTTCCCTGGCTGGGCTTGCTGCTGCAGCCACAAGGCTGCCTTGCAGCTAGGAGCAGTGTTCCCTGCCCAGTGAGGACCCAAACACCTCCCTGGCAGCTGTGGTGGTGTTCAGCTGGGTCAATTCAGGGGCAGAAGGATTTCAGCTGGCCTGCTTCAGCTGTGTTACCTTTTCTGCATTTCTTTGTTCACCGAGTCCAGCTCCGAGGCTCTCCTGAACATCTCATCCTGCAGCCAGTAGCCATGGTTACCAGGTACCAGCATCTCTGCTCGCGGAGGCAGCTCTTTGCGGTTGCAGCGCTGGTAGACGGTGACGAGCCTCCGCAGCCTGGCTGTGAGAGCAGATGAGACAGGCCAGCAGGATCTGTCTGAGTCGGAGCCATCCTGGGCTTCAAACACCAGCAAGGACATTAGTATTTAATGCACACTCAAAGCCCTCTGGCTGGCTCTGAGAGCTCCTTCCCACCTTCCCCTTCCCATGGGGGACACCAGGGATCACAGACAGTGAGGGGCTGTGGTGACCATCCCTGGGCCTCCACATCCCAAGGCTGCAGTGTTTCCCTGCCCCAGCAGTGTGTTCCCGCCCCAGCAGTGT
>VWZI01007819.1:49314-69488 GCA_013396835.1 Psilopogon haemacephalus
CACTGTGTCCCCTGCCCCAGCAGTGTGTCCTTGCCCCTGCAGTGTGTCCCTGTCCCTGCAGTGTCCCCCCCCCAGCCAGGTGCCATGCTGTGGCAGACGCAGCCTCACCTGCCGCTGCCTCCTCCCGCCTGTCGCTGGCATCGCCCACCCCAGCAGCCACAACGTCCTGCAGAAGGAAACCATTAGTGGGGGCTCTCCAGTACCCACGGAAGCCCAGCACCCCCAGCACATGCAGCTCTGGCAGGGGATTGGGTGGCAGGATGGGCAGAGCCACACGTCCTGTACCCTGAAGCTGTGCTTGCTGGCTGCACTCAGCACACAGGATCAGGATGGAGAGGGCAGAGAGCTCAGAGCCTTGCCCACTGCTCTTCCCCAGGATCGTCTCTCTTGGGATGCTATCACCTCTTCTGCCATGCAGCTCCTGAGGCCAAGTGCAAGAGCTGGCACTACCCCAGGCCACGCCTGGCCCTCAGTCCCCATCAGCTCCCCACCAAGCAGCTCAGGAAACTCCCGAAGGCAAAAGCAGAAACTGTGCCCCAGGGAGCAGAGCTGACACAGACGGCGTGGGGCAGGGGCAGCAGCAGCACCACTTGCCCTGTGCCCTGCAGCGAAGTCTCAGGCCTGGCAGCAGCAGGCATGCAGCCACTGCCCTGGATCCCACTCACCTCCTGCTTTGCCAGCCCCTCCTGCTTTTCTCCACCGCTCTCTTCCTTCTCCACGCTGCCCCTGGGTAAAGGAGTGGATTAGTCCCCTTGGCTGTGCCAGCTGTGTGCAGGAGGGCTTGGGGAGCCTGTGCTCATGCCATCCCCTCCTGGGGAGTCAGCTGCCCCCGTGCGCAGGCAGAGTCTGCCTCCTCCCTGCTCCCTGCCCCACCCTAACAGCCTCCAGCGTGAGCCAGACCCCGCAGGGCTCGGCCCCATCCCCTGCCCACCTTTCAGCAGCGTCCTGGGCAGCGTCGGGGGCGCCCTGCTCGGCAGAGAGCAGCTTCTCGTCGGGCATGCCCACCTTCTCCAGGAAGCAGAGCGCCGGGTCCGCACGCATGGCATTGTACCGCTCGTAACCTGCCGACCAGCAGGGCCCGTCAGAGCCAGCCCGCAGAGCCAGCCCCTGCTCCCTGCCACACAGCTCTCCTGCTCGCTCTGCTGCCCCGGCAGCAGCTCTCACCCCCAGCGACCCACAGTGCTTCCCCCGCAGCTGCCGATGGCCCTGCAGGCCCTGGGCAGCAGCCAGAGCCAGGCTCAGCCTTGGCACTGCCCCACACAGCAGCACCGCTGCAGGATGCGGCTGGCAGCGAACGGCCCTCGGCTCCTGGAAGCCACAGGAGGACTTTGTGACAAGGCTGGGAATGCCAGGAGAGGCTCTGGGGCTTCCTCCTCACCCTCACATGCCAAATGCACCCTGCTCCTGGCAAAGCAGAGGAGTGTGCTACGAGTCTGGGCGTGACCACTCTGGGCACCGCAGTGCACCTGCCCCAGCCCGTGTATGAGCCGGGAGAGCTGCTGAGCCCTGCGGGGCTGTGGAGCACAGCTGTGGCTCTGTCCCCTCACAGGTACCAGGGCTCTGGCCACGTGCTCCACTTGGGTGCCTGCCAGCCAGGCCGGGCACACACCGTGCTTGAAGACGCCGATGAGCAGGGATTTATCGGCCTCGGCATTCCACCAGTCCACTGGGATCTCCACGTAGTCGATGTCAGGCAGCAGCACGTCCAGCTCCCTGTGGCACACAAGGTATCAATGCCCCTCTCACAGCCCAGGGGCACTGCTGCCCGGGGGCAGGGGAGACTGCAGCCATCACTTGCTGGCTTGGGGACAGCCAGGCCATCCTGGGGACCCGCCGTGACACATCTCCCTGGCATCAGGGAGCTGGGGCCTTGGCTGCCTCCCCATCCTCTTCCTCTGGCAAGAGGGAGGCTGCACAGCTCCTCTTCCCTCCCACCTCAGCGGCACCAGGGGGCTGGTCCTGTCTGAGCTGAACAGCATCTCCTGGGGGAAACCAACTGAAGCCTACAACCCCAAAGGGCAGCATATCTGCTGGGGTGGGCTACAATGTCTTCTCCAGACTCATGCTGATGGAGCTGTGCTGGGGAAGGCAGCAGCCCCTGCTCCAGGAAATTGAGCTCAGCACATTCCCCTGCTCTCCAAGTGCTCTCTGAGTCACCAAGAGCTGAGCCTTTGCAGGAAGGTCAGGAGCTGGCAGCCTGCAGGCTCAGAGGCATTAAAGCCGTTGGCGTCCTCATCCTCAGGGCTAGGAAGCAGCTGCAGAGGCTGCAATGGGACATGCTCTGATTTGAGGCCTGGCCTCGGGCACAGGCTGGATGGACTCCTACTTTGGATTAAAGGCACGTTTGCCAGGCAGTGCACAGAGACATCTTCCTGCAGGGTGTCCCTGAGTGTCCCCACCAGGCCCCAGGCTGGCACAGCAGCAGCCACAGAGCTGCCTCACCAGGACTAACCAAGCACACAGGCACAGTCCCTGCTGGGGCAGAGCAGCCTCACCAGGGCTGCCCAGGCACAGTCCCTGCTGGGGCAGAGCTGCCTCACCAGGGCTGCCCAGGCACAGTCCCTGCTGGGGCAGAGCTGCCTCACCAGGGCTGCCCAGGCACAGTCCCTGCTGGGGCAGAGCTGCTGTCCAGAGCTGAAGCTCTGCCTGAGCAAGAGCTGCTCAAATCCCACAGGCTCTGACTGACCCCCAGCACTGCCACCCCCCAGGAAGCATCGCAGGCATTCACCATGATGTCCCTACCTGGCAGGGGTCCCCTCAAAAGCTTTGTCAGCAGCCTCCCCCAGCACTTCAGCCTTCAGGTAGTACAGCATCCGCACCCGCAGCAGAACCCTGTCCCGGGGCAGCAGATGGACACAGCTAGCACCAAGATGCTCAGATGCCAGCCTGAGCAGCTCTCAGATGCCAGCCCAGCAGCTCTCACTAAGGGATTTTGCAGGGTGACCAAGGGAAGGGAAACTTGCTCAGCCCCACCGTGTTTCCCCATGGGCAGCACTCAGCTGCTGTCACAGCACAGTGCCCAGACCTGTGATCTGCTGAGGCTCAGTGGCCTGAGGTTTGCTGCTCAGGACACAGCTTTAGATAGCTGCAGGAGCACCTGAAAATGGTCCAGCAGCTGGAGCATAGTGACCCTGCATGGGCTGAGCCCTTCACAGCTCCCTTCCACCCTCCCCATGGTCTCCATGAGCCAGCAGGGGCTCCTGCACTCACTTGTTGCAATGTTGTTTGAGGTGCTTCTTGTAGCTGTCGTCGTGCAGGACGACCTCAGGGTTGCAGGTGGCCAACCAGTCTGCATTCTTGATCTCAGGCAGCAGCATCTGGTTCTTTGTCTTCTTCCCCTTCCTGCCCCTGGGCACGGGTGCTGACAAGCCTGTAACAGTGAGTGGCAGCCAGTAAACACCGTGGCACTCTGGACCAGGCCAGGCACTGCCTTGAGGCATCCCTGGCACTGCAGTGCCCAGGCAGATAAAGTGCCCTGCTGCAGGCTGGCAAGCAGCAGGGAAGGGCAGAGGGCAAATGCAGAGCACAGGAGGCTCCCTCTCCATGGAAAACCTGAGGATCAGCACAGAAACTGAACTGCTGTGAGCGCTCAGAGCAGGGCTGAGCCCAAAGGACAATGTGGCCCCTTGATGTACACAAGTATCACACAGGAGCAGGGAAGGAGCCTTGGTCCTGGTATGGCCCTTGGAGCCTTACCTAGACACGAGAGCCAGCTCTGAAGTTCACCCTATAGAGGACAACACTGATTTGGGACAAGAGCTCAAACAAGAGGATCCCAAAAGACCAAAGGCAATGCTGATAATCTGATCTGTAAGGGCTCTTTCCTGCTCTGTGCTTCAGGAGGAGGGAACCAGATCACTGCAGGGGGCAGTCACACTTGGCAGAGATGCAGAAGGGAGGAGGAACACAGTCCCACCTGGCTGACAAAGAGAAAATGAGATCCAATGGTTGTAGCTGAGAATTAAACACATTTTCAACCTTGAAATCAGATGCAAGTCCATGGCAGAATGTGGGAACAACTCCTGGGAGGGTTAGTGCTGTTTGGAGTCCTGTGAGAGGGCTGACTCTCTGGGCAGGGGCCTGCAGACATCCTCCCCTGTCTGTGTGTGGGAAGGGGAAAGCAGTGCCTCAGCAGCCTCGTCCCATCCATCTAGTCTTGTAACACCAAGGAAGCAGAGAGAGGGTCACTGTGTCCTCAGCACTGCATCGAATTTGCAGCTCCACGACAGGACAAGGACTCTAGCCCAGGTAGCTGCTGAAAGCTGGCAGTGGGCACCAGAGCTCCTGTTCCCAGCACCAAACTGGATGGCAAACTCCAGGCAGAGGCTGTGCCCTCAGGAGCCTCCTCCAGACCCAGGGCTGGATCAGAGCAAAGCTCTGACCGGGGCTTACCCTCATAGTCACACAGACACCAGGTTGAGAAGGGACAGCCCCAGGATGCAGCAGCAAGGGCTGGAGGTTGCTGTTGCTTTCTGCAGATCAGAGTGGCCAGGATCTCATCTCTCCTAGTCAGCTCTCTGCAGATGCAGATGGTACCTCAGGCTCCTTGGTGAGCCACAGGAGTGCCCACCAACGTGGCTGCTCTGCACTGAAGGGTTCAGCTCTCCTCCAGCTCCTAAGGTTAGGCTAGAAGGCTTTGCTGGTCCTCTGGCCAGCACCATATGCAGGCTTCCCAGCTGGAAAAATCCATTCTGAAGAGCTGATGGAGAAGCTCCTACTCGATTCCCTCTGCTAAATATCCAATTTTAGCACTGCTCTTGCACTAAAGCATTCCTGGCCCTCCACTGAAACTGCAGCTTCTTCATAACTTGGTGTTACCTAAATCACTCCCATTCACATCAGCTCTTGCTCTACTTCTCCCAAGGCTCTCAAATCCAGTCCCAGCACCTCCCCAGGCAGGGCTGTGCAGCCAAGGCAGTAGGCAATGCTAGTGGAGTGACTGGAGTTGTAGGAAGGGACTGGAGTGACTTAAGGAAGCCACTGAGGGCCACATGCTTGGACCTCGGGCTGCAAAGCCTGTCAGGCACTTCCAGACAGCAGGAAAAGCTGAGGCTGGGTTCTGAGCAGCAGGTACACATCACGCTCTTGGGGCAGCCACAGCAACACTCCAGGACAACTTCCCCATGCTCCAGCACCTCAAAACTGGAGCTGGGGGTTTCAGCCTGGCCTCCTGATGCTGAGGCAGGCTGGGGACTCCCAGGAACCCCACTCAGCCTGTGCCACAGGTCACAGGTGCACAACACAGGGCTCACAGCGGTGAGGCTCTGAGCCCCTGGAGGAGCAGAGTGGATTCCCCCAACCAGCCTTGCCAGCCTGACTCACCTGTCCTGAAAGCTGCTGGTGCTGTGGCTGCTAGGTCAGCAGAGTCCTGTGACACAAAATGGGCAGGGAGCTGCTGTCCCAGGCCACAGCCCTCCAGCCAGCCCGAGGAGCCAGCACTGGGTCTGGCTCCATCTCATCACAGACAAAAGCCACCACAGCTGCAGGATGATGTTTGTGTGCTGGGCCCTGCTCACTGAGCTGCCCCACCCCAAGGGATGCCTACAGAGAGGAAAGGCTGCACTGCAGGCAGGGGGAGAATCTAGTGTCCAAGTGTCCCAGGCAGGGTCAGAGGTGGCAGGAGAGCAGGGCTGGGGAAGGTGTTGGGTGCTGAGCACACACTGAAAGTCTCCACCCAACTGAAGGCAGAGAGGGAAGGGATGCATGGAGTGATGTGTGGGCCTCACACGGCCAAAGCACTGCGAGTCCTCAGGCAAAGGTCCTGCTAGATGGAGCGAGAGGAGGCAGCACCACCTGGGCAGGATTCTGCATTGCAGAGGTCTCAGGGCAAACCACTGCTGCACCTTGAGGCACCAGACCAGCGCGTCAGGGACAACACAAGCCCAGGGTGGAACAGCTGCACAGACTGCAGCAGCCCTCCCCACACAGCTGGAGCTCTCAGCTGCCAGGGTCAGGGCTGCCAATAGGCACTGCCAAGGTCCCACAGTGCCCTGGGAACAGTGAGGCACACCTGCCCTCAGGCTGTAACACACCCAGCGTGCTCACACCGCCGTGCAGGAACCCTGGCGGTACCCACAAGCCAGAGAAAACTTAGCAGCACTCCCTAGAGAGCAGGAGAGCATCTCTGCTCCTGCCACAGGGCACTCTCTGCACCGGCCAGAAACAGCTTCCTGTGGCCAGCCAGGCCCTGCCGCTGGTGCTGAGGGTCAGCGTGCAGGTCAGCCCCAGGGCAGCCACCTTCCCTGTGCAGTGAGTGTGGCACTGCTCAAGCCCCAAGCTTGCTCAGCCCTGCAGCCTCAGCCCTGCAGCCTCAGCCCTGCTGCCAGCCCTGCAGCCTTGGCCCTGCAGCCAGCCCTGCAGCCTCGGCCCTGCAGCCAGCCCTGCAGCCTCGTCACCATGTGGCTGCCCAGGGTAGAGGTGCAATGGCAGAGAGAACACGCAATACCTGAGTGATTCTGCAGCGCCTGGTTCTGCCCATCCTTCGTGGGCGTGATGAGATCCCAGATGAAGCTCTTGATCTTCTCATCCCCCTTGTAGTGTTTGACGCAGTAGACCAGCAAGGCTCTGCAGATCATCTCCATGTCCTTCTCATTCAGGTGCCACTTGAAGCGCCCGTGGGTCAGGATGTCTTTCCAGCGTCCCCAGCTGGAACAGCAGGAGACAGACAGCGTCGACACCCCTGTGCAACTAGAGAACTCGCTGGCACCTCTCTCCAGGTAACCTGCTCGGGGGCAGCTCCCCTGACAGGGGTCTTCTGCCCCTGCATTGAGGCCTTGAGCAGCCAAATCCATGAGAGGGCTCTCTGCCCATACCTGGGAGGGTGGAGCAGATGATCTCTAAGGTCCCTTCCAAACTAAGCCATCTATGATTCTATGGTGATTATGGGAGCAGAGAAAGGGAGAGCTTTGCTCAGGACTGAGCAGGGCAGAGGCAGGAACAGACTCCAGAGGCACAAACTGTCAGCTCATGCTGTACACTCCTAACTCTGCTTCCATCCCCAGCGCTGGCTTAGAGCCCAGCCTCTGCCAGACAGCTGCCTGCTGGAAGGAAGGGGCACTGCAGACAGCCACTGAGTGTCTGAAGCAGGCAGCAGGCAGGCACAGGGCAGGCAGTGGGCAGGAGGCAGGGAGGAGGCAGGCAGCAGGCAAGCAGGGGGCAGGCAGTGGGCAGGAGGCAGGGAGGAGGCAGGCAGCAGGCAGGCAGCAAGCGGGCAGGGGGCAGACAAGGAGCAGGCAGGGGGCAGGCAGAGGACAGTGGGCAGGCAGGTGGCAGCAGGCAAGGGGCAGGCAGGGGGCAGCAGGCAGGGACTGACCCGAAGATGAGCAGGTTCTTCTCGACGCGGAAGCACTCTGCCCGCAGGTAGCGCCTCGTCTTCTCGTTGAAGCGGCGCGAGCGCGTGGGCCGCTCGTCCGAGTCGCTGTCCAGCTCCGAGAACTCCATCAGCTCGTCCTCCTCGAAGGAGTTGTAGTGCTTGGTCTGCTTCCGCACCCGCGGCCTGTCGATCACCAGGCTCTCCTGCCGGGGACAGCAGGCAGGAGGTGTGCAGAGGGGCACGGAGCGTCCTCCTCCCACGCCGCCGCTTCCCGGTCCCCCAGCCCCGCGAGTGGCAGGCACCTGCCACGGGGCAGCCGCTGCACACGGCGTGCCCGGGGCTCTGCCCACACACCCACGCCAGGCACTTCCCTCAGCCCGAAGCTGTGGGCTGCAGGGCGCTGGCAAGCAGCAGCTGACCCAGCTCTGACCCACGGGCCTGGCCCTCCCCGCGCCGCAGGGGCCAAGTGCTGTGCTGGAGGCAGGGTAATGCCGTGCCAGGGGGATATGTGGGCTGGAAAAGGTGCAGGAGAGAGCAGAATGAAATTAAATGGCAGGTACCTGCCTCCTCTCCTTCCCCCCTCCCTGTCAAATGAATCCATGTCATCCAAATCTGCCTGGATTTCACACCCCCTCCCTCCCATCCTCCCTGCAGGAGTGAGGAGGTCTGTGGAGCTGCAGGGCCTCCCGCTTGCTGCACAGCCTCCCTGCCATGCTGCTGCCGTGGCTGGGCTTCAGGCAGGCCCCAGGGCTGTGCTGAGGCAGCTGCAGCACTCTGAGCTCCACGGAGGAGTGGAGCAGATGCTTCATGCTGCGGCTGAGCCCAGCAGCTCAGCAGGGCCAGCAGAGGCAGGACCAGTCCACCTCTGCCTCTAGCAGGCAGCCGCCGACCCTCGGGCTCCAGCTGTGTGCTGAGGCAGAGCTGCTGCAGCAGGCAGCATGGCCTGGGGTGGAGGACAAGGCTGTCCCTGGGAGCTGCTCTCTGGAACAGCCTTGCCCACGGACACTGCTGGGAAGGAGCCATCGTGCCAGAGAGGGCACTCTGGGAGCATCCATTCACAGCCCACAGCCCCCTCACAGCCACGCTGACAGCCCTGTCAGACCCACTTAGCTTCAGTGCTCATCCCCAGGACTGAAGGCAGGACAGCAGGGCTGCAGATGCTGATGGAGGAAGGTGTGGAACAAGCTGAACCTCTGCCAACTTGTTCCATCGGGCCAGAAGCCCTGGGCACCTCCCCTCATCCCTACTCACGTCTAGAGGGATTTGTTTGTAAAGCAATGCCTGGTACTGAGCCTGACCCACACGGTCCTCAAGCACTGCTCCAGGCTCGGGTGAAGGTGGCCTGTGTTCAGTGGGGCATGGGAAGCACCCAAGGGTGTATGGGGAGGAGAAGCACTGCAGGAGCTGCCCAAGCCAGACTTCTCCTCATGACACCCCTGGCAGTGCCAGGGCAAATCTCAGCTGGCCTGAACAACCTCACTTGCAGCCTCCTCGTCAGGGAAGCCGAGAAGATGAACAAGAGGCAGACACCATGCAGGGCTGTGCCCAGCCCTTAAGGCCCCTGGCAGTCTCCTTCCCAGCCTGCTCCAATCTTGGGCAGAGCTCTGAGACCCAAACCGGACCCAGCACCCAGACAGAGCGACCCTGAAGCTAACCCAGTGGCACAGCCACGATGCTCACCCCCTGCACCTGCTGCATGGCACCTCCCAGGCCTCCCAGTACTGCTATGCTCACCAGCCAGAGACACTTGTGCTGCAGAGAGCTGCTGCCTCCCAGCCAGCACCCACCCACCACCTCCTCCCACTACAGAGCACAGCTCTGCTCAGTTCCAGAGCCCTGAGGGTGCCAGCATGCCTGCCACAAGCCTCCTGACCAGCAGTGGCTCAGTCGTGCCTCTGTGGATCCTCAAAACCCTCCCTTGCTGCTGCTGGTGCCCCTACATGAACTGCCATGAGCAAGCCCAGCAGAGAGGTGTGGGCACTGCGTGGCTGCAGTGATTGCCTTGGCACTGAACAGGGCCATGCAATGCCTGACCCATGCAGGGAGCTGCCTGCTCCCCTCCAGCCTCAACTAACTGCAAGTCCACTTTGCTCCTAGATCACTAAATGCCTGCATTTGCTGCTGGGCTGAAGATGCCCACAGCTGCTGTGGCTCTCCAAAGGGCCCAGAGAGCCAGCTGAGGGCACTCAGGCCAGCAGGCAAAGCTGCAGGCAATCACAAGCAGCCTCCTCCCTGCCCACTGCTGGGACAGCCAAGGGTGCCCTGCCAAGCTTTACCATGGCAAACACCTCCTCCTCGGGCATTGAGAGCTGGGGTGGCAGCAGTAGGGGGGTGTGGTGAAACAGATGTGCCAGGCACTGTGAGCTCCAGTATACACACTCCTGTCAGCTCACCAGACCTCCTCCAGAGCTGGCAGACCAAATGACCTGCTCTGCCCACGGTGCCAGGGCTCACATGGACTTGGGAACTACTATGCAGCTTCCCCTGAGCATGGCAAGAGCCTTGTTCACTCCACCAATTTCTAGCCACAGCAGAAGCTGGCACTTGAGCTAACTAATGTTCCTGGGCTTGGTGAGACAGCCAGAGAGCCAGGAGCCCACAGCTGGCACCTGGAGGGCAGCACAGGACTATTCTGGTAGTGCTCCAGCCAAGAGTGCCAGCTGCCCAGGCTGCCAGCACCCAGCCTGGCTGGCAGCAGAGGGCACTCTGCCTGCCTGTGCTGTGGGAAACTCCAACAGAGCTCCAGCTCACCCAGAGGCAGTGAGCCCACCCGCTGGGTTCAGCCATGCCACCACACAGGGCACTGCAGCCTCAGCACCCCTCACATGCTGCCAGCCTTAACTGTGGCCCTTAAGCAGGATGAGCACAGCCTGGCATGTGCCTGCAGTAACCCCTGACGCCAGCGTGTCCCTTCAGGAGCCCAGGGGAAGCACACAGGTGCTGCCTGGAGACCTCAGCACACAGTGTGGGCTCAGGGGTGGGCATAATTGCCACCAGCTGGTTCCTACCTTCTCGTTCTTGGCATCTGTGTCAAGCTCTGCTATCTTGGCCCACTTCTGCCAGAAGTTGGGGTCATCTAAGGAAATGTCAGTTCTGTTTCCTGAGGCTACGAAGCTGGCCTGGGAGTAAGAGAAGAGGAGTGAAGAGGGTGCAACCCACCCCCCAGATGTGCCTTCTCCCACGCACAGATCCCCACCACATCTGCCTGGGCTGCCCATGGGCTGTTACACCCGACCCTGGACATGCCAGAGGGCTCCGTGTGCTGAAGGGAGCTGAACTCCCCTCTTCTGCAGTCCTGCCTGACCCCTTGGAAATGGGAGCCTGGGTTCTGCCACCCACAAGAGGAGGAGGGAGATGGCCCTCGGTGGCTCTAGAGGCTGCCAGTCACGAGTGTAGCACAGAGCTGGCTCCTTGGGCTCTCTCCTGCAGGGATGTCAGGACCCCATGGCACACAGCTTCCCATGGCACAGCAGCACTCAGAATTGGGCATCAGACAGGCCAGCAGCTGGGTCCCACCATCACCCTGGGGTCTCCCTGCAAAGCCAGGTCCCATGGCAGCACAAGAGTAAGGCTGGAGACAGTGCTGGGCTGTGTTGCAGGTCCCATAACTCCTTCCCATGCCAGGGCCAGCCCAGGTCTCCACCTGCATTTGCGCTTGGCAAAGCTCCACACAGAGGTAGTGCCAGTGGCCAGAAGGGCAGGGGTCAGGCTGCTGACCGACTAAGCTCAGTCCATGAGTAGATGAGCCCAGCTCAGATCTCACTCAGCTCTGAGCTCATCCTTCCTCCCCAAGGAGAGGCCTGACCCTACCCAGAACAGCTCTGGGCATGGCCTTCTGCCACAGCCAGCAGTGCTCAGCCCAGCAGAGGAGCAAGGCCTCTGCCCCGCAGTGCCCTGGCTGGGGCACAGGAGCAGCTCTGCACCAGCCATGGAACTGCCCTGCTCTGCCTCCTCACCAGTCAGAGCTGGCTGCAAAGGAAAGCAGAAGCTGGCACACTGAACCCTCTGGGCAGCCTCACACCACCGACCAGGCTGGTGGCTCCCTCCCCAGTGCTCTGCTGATCACCAGTCAGACAAGAGACCTCAGTGCTGCAGTGCCCCAGCAAAGCCTCACTCCCAGGTGCCGTGGGACAGGCAGGAGCTTGGTCTCCGTGTGGATGTCTCAACACAGGGCTGAGAGGTCAGACCATGACTACTGCCCTGCGTGCTCCCAGCACGGCCCCCACCACCCCAGGGGCAAGTCCTTCTCAGCAGGGCACGGCAGACCTTGGCAAAGGTGGAGCCCTTCCCCTCAGACTGGATGGTGATGGTCTGTGTCCTGCGCTGGAGGATCTGGTCAATGTCCTCCTCGCAGAACTTAGATCCTTCATCCTCCTCATCCATGAGAGCACCATAGGCACCCTTCCGCAGCAGGTCCTCCACCTCCATCTTCGAGAGCTGCTGAACCTGCACAAACCACAGGCGCATCACCGGCCTGGCCAGCTGCTCCGGGCACTGTGCGGCAGGAGCAGGCTCTTCCCCGGCCAGGGAAGCTAACCCAGCCCTCCTGCTGCCACAGCCAAGAGCTGCCCGAGGGACCGCCAGGAGCTTCAGTCCAAAGACCCCCAGACACAGCACCAAGTGTCTCCCGGCCCCCGGCAGCGCAGACACAGCCTGCCAGGACACACAGCGCCGATGTCGGCGTGTGGCACCTAAGGAGCCTGCCCGGGTCACTGCTCCAACCTGGCAGTATCTTGCAGGGGAGAGGTGAGCACTGTGCCTAGCCTACCCCATTGGTGCTGCCCTTGCGGTTGATGTCCTGCAGCACAGCCTTGTCCAGGCCCAGCTTCAGGCTGGCCTTGTCGAACATCTCTCGCTCGTAGGAGTTCCTGGTGATGAGCCGATAGACCTTCACCGCCTTGCTCTGCCCGATGCGGTGGCAGCGAGCCTGCGCCTGCGGGGACAGAGAGCTCAGCAGGCTGGGGAACCTGCCCTGCACCGACCGACCACCACCCACCACAGCACTCCCATCCAGGGCCCATGGCAGGGCTCTGCCAGCAGGTGCTGAGTGCTGCCAGCCCTGCACTGCTGTGGAGCAGGAACCGGAGAACCCTGCGGCCCAAACGAGGACGTGGGGCTCAAGCTGGAGCTGGGGGGCACTCAACTCCCAACACTTCATCCAACACCAGCTATGGACATGGTGTGGCCTGGTCTTGTTGCCCACCCATGCTTTTAGAGCCTCGCTGTGATCTCTCCTACGATGTCACTGCCCACACCAGCCCCGGCTGTCCCTGCACAGCACCCATGCCCTGCAGCACCTCCTGCTGCTGCCCTCCCCTCCACACACACAGCACCCATGCCCTGCAGCACCTCCTGCTGCTGCCCTCCCCTCCACACACACAGCACCCATGCCCTGCAGCACCTCCTGCTGCTGCCCTCCCCTCCACACACACAGCACCCATGCCCTGCAGCACCTCCTGCTGCTGCCCTCCCCTCCACAGGTGGCAGGAGTGGCAGGGTGGTGCCCAGCCCTCACCTGGAGGTCGTTCTGCGGGTTCCAGTCGGAGTCGAAGATGATGCAGGTGTCAGCAGCAGTGAGGTTGATGCCCAGCCCGCCCGCCCGCGTGCACAGCAGGAAGACGAAGCGGTCTGAGTCAGGCTTGCAGAAGCGGTCGATGGCAGCCTGCCGCAGGTTGCCGCGCACACGCCCGTCGATGCGCTCGTAGGTGTACCTGCAGCACCAGCACGGCCTCACTGCCAGCCTCACTGCCTGTCTCACTGCCTGTCTCACTGCCTGGCCTCTCTACCAGCCTCACTGCCTGGCCCCACTGCCCCCTGGCTCCACGCCCCAGGCTGGCTGTGGGCAGCTGGCACCCCGTGGTGAGGGTTGTGTCCAGGGGGTGCTCAGGCCCCACCAGTCCATGTGCACCATGGCTGTGCCCAGATGTGCCTCTCACTACGGCAAAACCATCACGACCCTGAGTGGGGTGCACAGACATGGAGCTGCTGGGACCAGGAGCAAGGGAAGAGCCTATCTGCCTCTGGCACTGGTAGGACCAGCCCACGGCACACAGAATGGACAGGTCAGGGCTGCCCAGCTCTGGGGTCTCTGCACCCACCAGCAGTAACCTGTAACTCGGATGCTCTGCTACGTGGGCACAGCGTGGCCCACTCCCCACCCCGTTTCCATTCACTCTCGAGCGTGGGGTGGGAGCTGTGGTGAGCACTGCAGCCCATACTAACCGCCTCTGAATGAGATAGTCCTCCAGGATGTCCAGGCAGCGCACCATCTGCGAGAAGATCAGCACCTTGTGCCCACCGGCGATCAGCTTGGGCAGCAGCTTGTCGATCAGCACCAGCTTCCCGGCCGCCTGGATCATGGCCTGCAGCTGGAAGTCCTGCGCCTCGGGGCTGTGCGTCTTACGGAAGTCCTCCAGGATCTTCTCCTCCGCCCCTGCCAGGCGAGAAGGGACCTGAGCTCCTGGCGAGGCTGCAAGGGAGCCACCCCCAGCAGCCGCACGCAGCCTCCCACGCAGGGCAACAGCAAGCCCCCGCGGCAGGAACCCAACCCAGGCACTAGGGACCTCTAGGGAGGTCGGACAGGGACCTCCACACGCCCCTTCTCTGTGACTTTACTCCTTCTTCAGGGCCTGCACCAGCTCTTGGCAGCACAAGCCAGGCTGGCATGCTGCAAAGAGTCCCGTGCCAGAACAACCCCAACCATAGTGAGCTTGGCAAGAGCCTGCGGTGCCCCCCAGCCAGCAGCACTGGCAGCAATCTGGGCTGCCCATGAGGGCAACAAGGCTGCCGACTGCCTCCTGCGCTGGGCCTGGCTGCATGATCACACCAGCAGCAGACGGCAGGAGGGCCTGAGCTGGCTCCCGGGCCAGAGGAGCTCTGCAGGCAGTGCCCAGGAAATGCTGCAGCCATCTCCATGCACCCTTCCAGAGCACAGCCCTCACCATTGATGAGGTAGGGGTGATTGCAGCACTTCCGCAGCTCCATCATGGTGTTGATGAGGTTGGGCATATTGTGCTGGTTGGCACCCTTGGAGAGAAAGGAGAAGTTCTTCTCCAGGATGGCTCGGTAGTATTTCTTCTGGATATTGGTCAGCTCCACCTCAATGATAGTCTCCTGCTTGGGTGCCAGATTCTTCTCCACATCGTCCTTCAGCCGTCGCAGCATCATGGGCTTCAGGATGGACTGCAGCTTCTTCACCTGCCAGAGCAAGCACAGGGACTCACTGACCTGCCTGCATGGCAAGCACATGGTGGCAATGCCAGAGGCTCCCTGGGCTCCCACTACCAATGTCCTGAAGCAGCTGCTCTGCTGACAGCCAGGACAGCCTCAGGGTCTGGATTCCTTGGGGCAGGCAGGTGAGTGAGCAGCTCTTGGCCATGAACTCCACAAGCTTGTGCTGCCAACAGCCTCGGGTCGATGTGTCTGCTCCAGGGGAGCTGATGGCTGCTCCACCTGTGCCTGCTCCCTCACAATGGTGATCTTGGTGCAGTCTCCCCTTAGCCCAGACTTCCAGATGGCAGCCAGACAGCCCTGGGGACCTCGCTGCTCTCTGTGACCCATGCTCAAGGGGAGTTTCAGGGGACAGCTCCACAGGGGAGGCTGACAAGGGCGACTGACCCAGGTTCTTACTGATCTCACCCTCTCTACACTCCTGCTGGTCTCAGGGCAGAGCAGGGAGGACAACCACGTGAGCTGTGCTGCCCAGGCATGCAAGGCGCGGTGGGCAGCAGCCCACTGCCTTGGCACAGGCTGCTCTCCTCTCTCCAGAGCAGCTCTAGGGGCTCTGTGTCACACAAGGAGTCCTGTTCACCTCTGTGAGGCACGTGTCAGAGTGCACGTCTGGCCTGGCTGGCCATGTGTCCCTGTGGCCTGTGCCAGCAGGCACCAGCATCGCTCTTCAAGGTACCTGCTCCTCTGTCTTCAGGTCTCCAAACTCCTCCAGGAAAGCTGTCTCTGAGGGGAACTGCTGTGGCTCCAGGAAATTCAGGAGGCTGAAGAGCTCCTCCACTGAATTCTGCAGGGGCGTCCCAGTCAGCAGCACCTTGTGCTCCTGGGGACACACAGAAAACAGCTTGAGGGCTCAGAGCCACTGGCTGAGTCCAAGCGGTCCTGTGGACCTGCTCCCAGCCTTCTAGCCTCAGGGTGCCCTGGGGGCATACACACTCCCTGAAAGGCTCCCCTGGCCATGGTGCCAGCCCTGAGCAGTCACTGCCACACAACACTCTGGTGGCTCCCAGGGTTTGCCCTTGTGCAGCTCTGTGCAGCACAGCCAAACCCAAGTCTCTCCTGCCCTGAGGCTTCAGCCCTGCCTTAGCACAAGCTCCTCAGGCAGGGCTGTGCTGACACTGGACTGGGACACTGGCAGAGCCTCCAGGCACCTAGGGGTACAATGTCCCTCTTCAAGGTTCAGGTAGCACAAGACAGAATATGGCCTAGGGCCATGTGATACTGAGGGCATCTGGGACCTCCTGCTAGGGCAAGCATGAGCAGGGTGCTCCATGGTCAGCAGAGGCACCTCTGACGGTGCCAAGTGAACAGGGGGAAGGAGGAACCTTGCACCATGTAGGTACATGAAGAGCAAAAGGAGATGAGGGCCCAGACAATCCCCAGGAGCTGAGGATGTGAGGAGTGGATGACTCCTCCGGGACACATTCTCTCCCATGTGCTCCACAGGCTCCAGATTCAGGCACCACCATGTGCTGCCTCCTGGGGTGCACCTGCTTGTGGCCCAGCCTAGTGCAGGGAGCATCCCGAGGGTCACCAGGCAGTCAGGGAGAGCAGCTGTAAGGTGGGAGGCTCCCAGGGCACTTGTGCAAAGGAAGGTGACAGTGACAAAGCAGTGCCAGTTGAAGCCCTGCTTTGCCCCAGGCTGCTCACGGCCCAGCAGGCAACTGCACAAGACACAAGTTCACAGGCAAACTGCAGAGGCTTTGGGAACTGCCAGCCTAAGGATAATGATTTCCAGAGGCCTG
Organism: Psilopogon haemacephalus; assembly: GCA_013396835.1. Taxonomy (NCBI): domain Eukaryota; kingdom Metazoa; phylum Chordata; class Aves; order Piciformes; family Megalaimidae; genus Psilopogon; species Psilopogon haemacephalus. Next base: position 65,599 of record VWZI01007819.1, read on the forward strand.
GAAGCTGAGTGTGCTGGAGGCTGGGCAGGGCTGGGAGATGCCTGAAGCCCCTGCCCAGCAAACAGCAGCGCTGCCGTGCCCAGGGCTGCACGTCCAAATTCAGCAGCAGCTCCTTGATCCCTTTGTCAGCACACACAGTCCTGTACCCCCATCCTTGGCACAGACTGGTGCCAGGTGGGCAGAGCAGAGGGAAGGGAGTGTGAACACTGCAGCCTGCTTGCTGCAGGGCACAGGCTGGCCACAGCTCAGGGACCTGTGCACAGGTCAGCAACCGCTCGCCTGTGCCACTGCAGCCTGAGCAGCACTGCCAGGCCAGGCCGAGCTCTGCCAGTGAGCACACACAGATGTGGGGGCCTGCTCTGCTGTGGGTTAATATCCCACCTCAGCAACAAGGAGTCTGTGGTGGCTGCAGGCCACCAGTGCCCCATCCATCAAAGGGCTCCACCACTGGCACTGTTTAAGCAATCTGATGGGTCCTGGACAATGACAACTTTCCTTCTGACAGGGAACTCCCAGCCCTGGCACTGTGCAGCTGACAGTGGCATCTGACTGATAGACATGGCCACCTCTGGCCCACCCTGCTCTCCCGTGAAGCTGGGCAGGATGTGCTCACCAGGGCCATGAGCTTCAGCCCCTCCAGCAGCTTGCAATTCCTGTTCTTCAGGCGATGTGCCTCGTCAATGACCACGCAGCGCCACTGGATCTTCTTCAGCTCCGGGCAGTCAGCAAGGATCATCTCAAAGGTGGTGATAACCACCTGGAACTTGAAGATCCCAGGGAGAGGGTTACCCTGGGGAGACACAAACCACATGCAGTGCTTGGCTCCTGCAGGGTGGCAGGACACCGCTGAGCCATCCTGTCAACATACCAGCACCAGCTTCTGGCTCCTGGCTGGGATTTCCTCAGATTCACCTCTCTGGGGCAGGCTCCTGCAAGCCTCCTCTCCAAACCAGACACTGCCTCAGGGCAAAACACACCAGCCTGGACCAGAGCTGTGGCTGGGGCTCTGCTGCATTTCCCCCTTCTGCACGAGCTAGGCCTGCTCTTCACTCACACATGGTGCATCCTGAGCCCATGCCAGCAATGGGGTCTTGAAAGATGGCCTTTCCCTCTCCAGATGAACCACAAGCTCCACGTGCAGCTACCTGCTTCCCACGTACAGGAAGCCATGGCTGAATGGCACATTACAGAACCACAGAATGGTCTGGGTTGGAAGGGACCTCCAAAGGTCATCCAGTCCAGCTCCCTGCAGTCAGCAGGGACATCCTCAACTTGGTCGAGTTGCCCACAGCCCTGTCCAGCCTCACCTTGAATATCTCCAGGGACAGGGCCTCAACCACCTGCCTGGGCAACCTGTGGCAGCGTTCCCTGGCGGTGCAGCACTGACCTGCGTGTCCCTGTAGACCATCTCGTACTGCTGGATCATCTGGCGGCTGATCTGGCTGCCGTGGTACACGATGGCATTCATCTCCGTCCAGGTGCGGAACTCCCGCTCCCAGTTGGTGATGGTGGAGAGAGGTGCAATGATGAGGAAGGGGCCATGGATGCCCATCAGAAAGATTTCTGAGAGGAAGGTGATTGACTGGATTGTCTTCCCCAGCCCCATCTCGTCTGCCAGGATGCAGTTCTTCCTGCAGAGGTGCAGAGGGGCGCGTGAGGGCGGCTCTCTGCAGCAAGCACTGTCCTCTCGCCAAGCCCTGGGCAGGGCTCCAGGCACACCACCTGCACCCACACCTCTGGCTCTGCAGCGTGGAGGATGGGGGCACACTGGTGCAGTGTCTGGGCAAGCCAAACTACCTCCTTGCAGGATGAGGGCCTCAAACATGCAGTCCTTTGGGTGCTAGTGAAAGCTACACCTGCTGGGCTGCTGTGGCTGAGACCACTCCTGCTCCTGCACTGCTGCCACAGCAGCGGCTCAGCAGCAGCCTGGGCACAGCCACACACCAGGGGGATCTCAGGCTTGGCACTAAGCCCTGCTGTCACTAAGCCCCAGCAGCATTTACCAAGCAAAAACAACCAAGAGTTTTCCTGGCAGCTGCAGCACAGGTAGGGGTCTGCAGCTGCAGCACAGGTAGGGATCTGCANAGCAGCCTGGGCACAGCCACACACCAGGGGGATCTCAGGCTTGGCACTAAGCCCTGCTGTCACTAAGCCCCAGCAGCATTTACCAAGCAAAAACAACCAAGAGTTTTCCTGGCAGCTGCAGCACAGGTAGGGGTCTGCAGCTGCAGCACAGGTAGGGATCTGCAGCACAGCACAGGTAGGGGTCTGCAGCACAGCACAGGTAGGGGTCTGCAGCACAGCACAGGTAGGGATCTGCAGCACAGCACAGGTAGGGGTCTGCAGCACAGCACAGGTAGGGATCTGCAGCACAGCACAGGTAGGGGTCTGCAGCTGCAGCACAGGTAGGGGTCTGCAGCACAGCACAGGTAGGGGTCTGCAGCACAGCACAGGTAGGGGTCTGCAGCTGCAGCACAGGTAGGGGTCTGCAGCACAGCACAGGTAGGGGTCTGCAGCACAGCACAGGTAGGGGTCTGCAGCACAGCACAGGTAGGGGTCTGCAGCTGCAGCACAGGTAGGGGTCTGCAGCACAGCACAGGTAGGGGTCTGCAGCACAGCACAGGTAGGGGTCTGCAGCACAGCACAGGTAGGGGTCTGCAGCTGCAGCACAGGTAGGGGTCTGCAGCACAGCACAGGTAGGGGTCTGCAGCACAGCACAGGTAGGGGTCTGCAGCACAGCACAGGTAGGGGTCTGCAGCTGCAGCACAGGTAGGGGTCTGCAGCACAGCACAGGTAGGGGTCTGCAGCACAGCACAGGTAGGGGTCTGCAGCACAGCACAGGTAGGGGTCTGCAGCTGCAGCACAGGTAGGGGTCTGCAGCACAGCACAGGTAGGGGTCTGCAGCACAGCACAGGTAGGGGTCTGCAGCACAGCACAGGTAGGGGTCTGCAGCTGCAGCACAGGTAGGGGTCTGCAGCACAGCACAGGTAGGGATCTGCAGCACAGCACAGGTAGGGGTCTGCAGCGCAGCACAGGTAGGGGTCTGCAGCACAGCACAGGTAGGGGTCTGCAGCTGCAGCACAGGTAGGGGTCTGCAGCAGAGCACAGGTAGGGGTCTGCAGCACAGCACAGGTAGGGGTCTGCAGCTGCTCCCTCAGGACCCTCTTTGGCAGCTCTGGGAATGCACACACCTGGGCCCCACTGCCAGCAGGACTCCAGGTGGGAGCGCAGGGCCCCAGCCCCTCCTCACCTGTTGTACCAGTTGAAGAGCAGCCAGTTCATGCCCTCCAGCTGGTACTCCCGCAGCTGGTTGCTGTTCTTGTACTCCCGGGACTTCTCCAGCTTCTGCCAGCACTCGGAGGCAGGGCGCTCCTAGGGGAGGGAGCAGCAAGGTCCGTGGGGAGGCAGAGGCCAAGCTCAGCGAGGCCAGGCCCTGCTGGGGGGGCACGGGGACGAGGCAATCACAGCAAGGTCTCGGCCTCCAGATCCTACCCTCAGTCCCTGCTAACCAACCCACCTGGAAGGGAGGATCTGGGGCTTGTACTGCAGCAACAGGTGCAAGAAGGTCAGCACTGCTGGACCTTGACAAGACACAGCCAGTCCCTGCCTGCCCAGGGCGGTGAGCTGCCAGCTGGGTACGTTACCTCCGGGTACGTTACCGTGTGCTTGATCTCTGGAGGGATTTGGAGGGCTTCAAACTCTTTAATCTTCCCTGGGTCGACATCCTCCTCCAATTCCCAGGTACTCTCCTCATAGGGCAGTGAGCACCACTTCACCAGGTAGTGAGTCACCTCCTACAGTGCAGAGGAATGGGCTCAGGGGCAGCCTGGGGCCCAGGGGCAGTGCTGGGGCCCAGGGGCAGTGCTGGGGCCCAGGGGCAGTGCTGGGGC
>VWZI01007820.1:0-22125 GCA_013396835.1 Psilopogon haemacephalus
CAACCTAGACCATTCTATGATTCTGTGATTCTATGAATCTCAAATAGCATTTAAAAGCAGTGAGGTATAGTATGGTGTTCCCTGTGTCCCCACTTTCTATGTACAGGCACTGTTAAAATAAAACATCTGTATTTGCACTGTATTTTTTCAACTCCTGAATTATCTGAATTTCTTCAGAACTCCTCTCCAAAACGTACTGAGTGGATTTATACTATTTAATGATAACAATATAAAGTTAATATTGTTTCACTAAGTGTATGGAGGATTTGGTCAGTTGACAAAGTATTTCCCGCATATGTTTTAGCAGGACATGAAATAATAATTTCCACCATTCTGGTCCTAATATTCCCTCATTAAAAACCCATCCCCAGCTCTGATTTACTGTATCATTATAGCAAGCCATCATAGCCGTTTGCTTTATGGCCTTTCAGATGCATGCAGTGTCTCCCTAGAGTAATATGAAATACGGCTTTAAAATGCCTCTGTCTCTGCTGCTATTGAATGAAAAACTGCTTTCTTTGTTTCCACCTTCAAAAAATCCAGTAGTCATTTATCTCAGTGTTGTCTGTCTTCCTTTCACTTTCAACCTTCCAAACCATGAATTTCTTTTGCTATTGCTTGCCTTCTTTCCAGGGGATTCTATCTTTAAGTTGGTTTGTTTTTTTTTATTTAAGGCTATATTTACAACATGCTTTTGCAAATAAATCAAGTGCAGCTGGTCGTGTTCCTCTCATTCCCCACCTTCATTTTCTTTTCATTTGCTTGGGTTTTTAAATTTGGGCAGAGACCTTAACATTCAAAGTGATTCAGATGATACCCAGTGCATGTACTCTAGAACAGTCTGTGAGGATCATGTACATCTGATAGTTACTAGAACCCTGGCACATCTTTCAGGTCTGCAGCACGACCTACATTAAAGCTAATTTAGTAAATAATAAAAACGCTCTGATTTTAGTCTCTGAAGTTTGTACTGGTATTTGAAAGTCATTTGTAATTTGCAATTTGCTAGCACATTATTTATTTGTGCACTAAAATTTTACAAAATAAGAGGAGTTAATTGGTTAGGTACTATACCTTTTATGAATAGAGACTTTAGACATAAAAATTGTGTGACCAGCAGTGTACTTTAAACTTAAAAAGCTGTGAATTTGTTGGTCATTCATGTTTTATGTGTTAGGTTCACCCAACTCACCTCTGTTCCCATATTTTTTAAATTCTGTGTTTTAGTTCTGCAGAATGTTTAATGAGCAATCAACTCTAGGCAATTTCAGAGTTGTTCTGTGATTTTTGACCTCTGATATTTATTTTCGAAGTGTTTCTCACTATAGATGACTTTTTTGTAAACATGGTTTCTGAGTATCTGCTGACATTTCTCTCGGTCCTTGTTTATGGTTCTCTTCTGTAATGTTACTGTGATTTTTTAAACCGAGTCTCTAGTTCTGTATCATGTACATTCTACAAGTAATATATGTATTGTTGTAGAAATGTCCCTTGGGTAGCTATTCCAATTAAATTATGTTTAAATACAGTAAGTAGCACAGTTATTTTAGCTACTGTGGCATAAGTAGTGAAACTGTGGGCCCTTGGCCTCCATTTCCTACCTGGAGTAAGTTTGTGCTAGTCACCGGTCAGATAATCAGAATTTGCAGGCTTCTATAAAAGCAAAATTGAATAAACAGTTGCAATTTCCATTATTTTCCATAATATTTTTGCCAAATCTATTGTAAAATACAATATAGTGAGAGAAAGTTATATTTTTGTAATATGGTTTGTTTTAGTGATAATGGAGAAGGTTACACAGGTTAACTTTGTCATAAGCTGTACTGCAGAAAAACCTCCTGAAAATTTCTCTAAAAGACTCTTTTCTGCATAAACATTAACTCAAGCCCTAAACTGTGTCGTTTTAAGATTATGCCAAGCCCAGTTATTAAAGTTGATTTTTAAAATATTTTTCATTTTCAGCCAAGAATTCATGAAATCAGGACAAATTACTTGGCTTCTAAAAAGACATTTAGATCTTAGCCAGCCTTCAATCCAGTTAGTCTGATTTGCACATATAAATTCATTATCAGTAGAAGTCTGACAATTTAGACCTTTGGAGCCTAATCAATAGCTATTTACATTTATATTGAAGAACTCTTAAACATTCATGGGAAAGAAGGAATAGAAATAAAAGGGCTTGAAAGCAAAGCTTCCAAGACTAGGTTTTTAAAATATCTTTTTACATCCAGAAGGAAATGGCATCCTTAGCACTTGAGCTACAAACTTCTCTGACCTCAAGGTTGCTTTTACGTTAAATTTAGAGTTTGATCTTCATGAATTTTTGTTTGTTTAGTGTGGAGGTTTGGTTGGGGTTTTTTTTTCACATTTTTTTTGCAACTTCCAGGAGCAGCATTCCTGGCTATAACAACAATTTATGCAGAGAGTGGTTCAGGATTTGTGTTGCCAAGTGCCTCTGCAAAAGCTGGCGTAGAAGCAATGAGCAAGTGAGTAATATAGCAAAGTATGTTACTGCTTTTCTCATCCTTGAGATAGGCTAGTGGGGCTATAAAAATGGAGCTACTTGGTATAGTCCTTCTGTATAATAGTTACAAATATAAGAGCATCTTCCTGCCTCCAGTATTCTAGCAAAAAACTGTCAGTTATAGCATTTCGATGATAAGATGCTCTTGCGTTCTCCTAGGCAAGCCAGCCCTTAAAGACAGCTACTAGGGGAACTGGTCTGTAGTGCCTTCCATTTTCTTTTGTATCAGGAAAACATGCTTGTACTTGAGTATACTGTTGGCTCACCTCTCTAGTTTTATAAATAAATGTTTTTTTTCTACCACTGTTTTAAATTAAGATCTGTAGTTGCACTTAATTCAGACCATTATGATATAATGTATCCGTGGTACTCAACAAACAAAAGGTTTTCTGTTATTTGTTCCTGCACTACAGTCCTTGATAGCAAATAGATCCTCCTCTGCACTTCGCCAGAAGGAACTGAATAGTTTGGCAGCCTTTTAGCAACCAGAATTCTTTATCCAGAAAAAAAATGAAGGAATGAGTGATGGTCTTGATTTCTGTTCTATAGAGCTGTAAGTCAAGGGTGCACTTTTGAGAGACTTCATGGCCCAGCTAATTCATTCACCATAGCAGATGATATATCTGAAGTGCTGCTTATGCAGAGGAAATACTGCCATAAAGCAAAAATATTCTTCTGGTCCCGTTTTGGAATATAACCTATTCTGCATTATTTCAAAGCATCTGGTGTGAGAGCTACATTGAAAATGTTAGAAATGTTTACTTGTGAGATAGTCTAAATTACCAGAGAGAGATGGTGGCCTAACAATTCTTTGTCACAGAGTTCAGATGCCCAAATAATCTGTAAGACTTGGAAAGGAGAAAGAATTTCTCCTGAATGTTGCTTTATCACACAATGGATCCTATAAATCAATATTTCATGGTTTATGAATGTGATATTTTTTTTCCTTCTCTGAAATGTTTTTGTTAAGGAAAATCCCAAACCCTTAAATAGAAATGCCAGTTTAAGGAAGGCTCTAGTATTTACACCTTTGATTCAGTTTGAAGTATTGTTTTTGCTGAATAGCATGATTAAAAGATTGTGTTTAAAATATTGATACATTCTGTTAATGAAATTTTAGGTCTCTTGCGGCCGAATGGGGTAAATATGGCATGAGATTCAATGTGATTCAACCAGGTCCAATAAAAACAAAGGTACATAGCATGAAGTGAAACTTGGCTTTAAGATGGTCTAGCCTTTTCTCTAACTAGTAACTGCAAGTATGATTTCCTTGGTAGTCAAGACTTTACTGGAATATTGAACACACTGCCCCTCAGTTCTTCTGTAAAACAGAATTAATCCAATTCTGAAACCCACCACTGCCTCTCCTACTACATTAATACAAATTAAATTTCTTTACTGTTTCAAATAAATTATACATCAAAACATTTAATGTTGATTGTTGTCAACTGCATATGCCTAGTTTGTCAAGCAAAGTGAATTCTTACATTTGGTTGACTAAAAGTGCCTGTTTCTGCCTGAATTTCTGATCTTGTTTATTAAACAAAGTATCTCATCAGTTCCAAAACTTCAGAATTTCTTTCAGGCATATGAGAACAGAATCTCACTAAATTTATTGAAAATCACAATATCTAAAAGAGAAAAATCTGTCACCCAGGAAATTTGAAGGTTTGATATGAATGAAAAGAAGGATTGAAGGGTTTGGAAGAGGTAATCCAGACCAGCTGGAGCAGGAAACAAAAAGAGAGTAGCCCTGCAAGAGGAAAGAGGAGGATCCATTTCACATTGAATAAAAATATTACAATTATGAGCTAATAATGGTAATACTACTACCTGTGAAACATTTAGCCATTGACTTTGCTTTTGTTTTGTGGGTTGGAGTGCAGTTACACCTTTTTTGTTTGTAAGGAAAGATAAGTGGCAGTATCAGCAGGGTTATAAGAATGTTTAAGCAATGTTGCTGGGTCAGGCCAGCAGTCTTCCATGTCTTGTGTCTGGCAAGAGTGGAAGGAAAACATTTTATGATGTTCTTTACATCTCTAGGCCTTGGCAGTCTGTGGCCCAGAGGGTTGGTACAGTTGCTATCTCTTCATGTTGTATTATTAACAGATTAGTTTTCTTCCATTAGTTTGTCCTGTTCCTTTTTGAACTGATACAAACTTGGCATCCACTATATGATGTTGTGACATCACTTATTTAACAGATTCTCATAATTTTTGGCACGCTAGCTGCTTTAAATGCTAATACTTCTACCTCCCTTTAATGTTTTTAATTTCAACTAATAGTGCGTATCCCACTTGAGACAGTGTTCTTAATAAGCAGCTACTTGAGACACTGTGTTCTTAATAAGCAGCTACATTTGTCATGCTGGTTCCAAGTTAGAATTTCCCCAAAAGCATTCAGAGACAGATTTGCCTTTACTTAGTCTATTGCAAAATCAAGGCTTCCTGCCTTAGGTGCTGCATCCCTGTCTTCAAAGTGCCATGTTGTGAGTCATGATAGGAGAAGCAAAACATGTAGCAAGCACAATGCTGTACCCAGGACATAATCTTATAAACTGCAATGGAAAAACTTGGCAGTAGAGGAATTAGATGGTGTGTGTACAGCTACAATTACTTTCATTAAAGTCTACTATAACTCTTGTAATTTCAGTAACTTAACAAATGTTACTAACACATTTCTGGTTTTGCCTGAGAAGGTTCCCATGCCATTCTAAACTATTCAAGTACTAGAACTTCCAGTGACTTACTTCACTTCTAGCCATTGCTGCGATTAACTGAACTTGATTTTTTTTTCTTTTAAGTTTTACTTACTCTTTATGTAATTTATTTCTGCCCTTTTTATGCCTCTTTTTTTTTTTTCTCACTTGCTTCTGTTGCAGCTAATACAGCAATTTTGAGTCTTGCTTATTTCTTGCAAATATTTATCAAAGGTGTTTAGGAAACCAAAGATCATTAAACCCTTTTTGGTTTTCATATATATACCATAGTTGACTGTCCCAAAGTTGTTAAATTCCAGCATTCCATGCTCAGTAAATGCCTATCAGTGCAACAGGGATAAATTATTTTGTTTCCTACTTTATTTTTTCATCTTACTGACAAACATGTAAACATTTTACTCACAAATGTTAACTTCCATATTGTTTATGTTAAGTAACCTTTCAATTGCATTGTAATATCTGTTTTAAATAAACGTTTTTAATATATTTGTTGTTTTAATGTTTCTCTTAATCCTCAGGGTGCCTTTAGCCGCCTTGACCCAACAGGTGCATTTGAGAAGAAAATGATTGAGAGAATTCCCTGTGGACGTTTGGGAACTGTAGAAGAAATTGCAAATCTTGCTGCCTATTTCTGCAGTGACTATGCAAGCTGGGTTAATGGAGCAGTAAGTTTAGGCTGATTTGTCTGTACAGTTAACCTGCTGATGGTCTGAGCTCTGCTGATGTTTTTAAAGCCCTAGTTTCAGAGAGGAAACAAAACATAGTGCTTAGAATTTTTTTCTGAGCATTCTGGGTTCAGAAGGTAATCAGAGGGCTGGAGCACAACACCTTTGGGGACAGGTTGCAAGAGGTGGAGCTCTGCAGCCTGGAGAAAGGAAGTCTCTGGGGAGTACTGTGGTGGTTTGAACAGTTACCTGCCCCCCACCTTTGATATAACCCCGGCTAAGACTCAGAACACCAGAAGTTGGAAAATGAAGGTTTATATTTACAGCAATGCTCAATATACAAGCAGATATTTACAATGTATAACAGATATTTACAGATATATACAGTGAAAAGGTAATACAGAAACACCACACCCCTCCCAGAGATCAAAATCTCTAAGAGGGGTTTTTAACCACCCCTAACACCTTTCCCCCCTTCCCCAATCTTATCTCACCATCTGTTGATGAATCAGATAGGAGGAGGTAGATCGGCCGGAGGGTTAGCAGTAGGAAAGAAGTTAGTGGAATTATGAAAATCAGTTACAAAGACAGAGACAAAGGAACCATGCAAAGAGCAACCGCAGCCCCGAGCAGTCTGAAACCATCTGACTTATCTATATTTGGGGTAAAACTCATAAAACAATTTTCTTTCTTTCTCAGTAGAGCTCTGAGGGACGTAGCATCATGTATATTCATTTGTCAGCCTATAGTCTAATTTCTCACTCAAATTCTCCAATTAGTTCAAACTAGCACAAGTACTTACAGCAGCCTGCTAGTTCCTGTAGGGGGCCTACAAGAAGGCTGTGAAAGGACTTTTTACAAGGGCTTGCATTATAGAACAAGAATGAATGGGTAGGACAAGATGGAATGGATTTGAAGCTTAAGGAGGGCAGATGTTGACTGGAGATTAACAAGAAATTCTTTACAGTGAGGGGGTTGAGACATGCAACAGGTTGCTCAGGGAAGACATGGATGCCCCCTCCCTGGAGGTGTTCAAGGCCAGGTTGAATGCAGCCTGGTCTAATGGAAAGTGTCCCTGCCAATGGCAGGGGGTTGGAACTAGATGATCTTCAAAGTCCCTTCCAACCCAAACCATTCTATGAATCTATGGGATATTAAACTTTTAATTATAATGCATGGTAGTTAGTACCTTTAAAAAGAACTTTTGGATGTGGTTGAGTTTTTTTCTAATCCAAATCAATTAAAACTACTTTCACAGTTCACAAACAAGGGAGTGCTAAAAAACCCTCACTATCATTAAATGCCTTGCCTATACTTTTTTCTAGGTTATCAGAATGGATGGTGGAGAATATGTTTCTATGGCAGGAGAATTTAATGAATTGAAGAAGGTATGAAATTCCTTGCCTGCTATTTTTACATTTCAAACAAATATTTAGATGTGTAAATATGATATGAAATTCTAATGAAACTGTGTGGGTTATTTTTTTTCTTAGGTTACCAAAGAGCAGTGGGATATGATGGAAGCAATGATTAGAAAAACAAAAGGCTCTTAAAAGTATGTAACTGTACAGTGGAGATTCCTGGAAATGAGCCGCTGCTTTTGCATGAATATTTAGAAATCACCAATTGAGAAATAACCTTCAAAATCTTTTGTATGCTAATTTCAATAAAGTACTTCAAAATTACTACATTTTGAATAAAGCATGTGTATTTTTCCCATCTGCAGTCTCATCTGTTGCCAGTAGTGAACAACAGTTGTACCCTGAAATGTTATTGTTCTTTGGTTTACATCTCATAGCCATGCTGTGGTCTGCAATTAGATTTTTTTTTTTTTTAATTTTCAAGGATTTTTATCTTTCTCAGTGTCTCCCTATTGTAATTCCAGTAGCAGTTCAGGGCTGTAATATGTAAATATGATTGTTAATCTGAGGAAAATCTATCAAGTCCTAATATTCGCACTTCAGTAATAAACTTAAACCTGCAAATAACAAAGTTTCAGGTCATCAGCAGGACTGCATGAACTGAGATGGGAAGTATCTCCTCTGGTTACTTACAGCATCTTGAAATAACAAATAGTCATGGTCTCATCTTCTGCTGACATTTTCAATCCGTTAATTATTTTATGCTGAACTTTAAAACTGGCATTTAAGGATGAGCAGTGCCTTTCTAAGGAGCTTGCTCTTTGTCATCATTAAGTCAGTGTTCTTGAAAATGAGAACCTATGATTCTGTGATTCAAAAAATCATTTGCCATTATAGTGTATGTGACTACAGAAGTCTCTCTACAGACCAGTGAAGAGCATCACTAAATCTGGATTGAAAGCTTTGAAACCTCACTGATTGAGATTGACAGAAATCCCTAGGTTTCATTTGCATTCACGGACTGAAGCTTCAAAAGGACATTACCTCTGAACAATAATAGGATGCCTTCCCTTCTACCCCCTTTGGAAAGAAAGGAATTAGGTGTAGAGAGTGAAAAGGGGCAAAACACCCACAGAACAATCTTTATTTGATTTGGAAGTTTAAGGAAAAACTTTAACAATAAATAAAGGGTATTTTAGATAAAGGGGAGTTACAAAGAATATAGGGAAGGGAAACAAAATTATGTATATATATATATATATACAACCAGATTGGATGAAAATTAATTCAGGAGGTGGTTGCTCCCACCACGTGTTTGGCTGGCCATGTGGCAAAGCTGGAGCAGCAGGAACCAGGATGCTGCTGGCAGGTGAGTCAGGGCCAAGAGAAAGAGAAACAGGAAGTTCCTCTCTTTTTATAGGAGTCCAAGACAGGAACTGGGCTAACCAGTGCACCTGGGGTTAGGTTCACACCGCCCTCAGGAGTCAGGAGGACCTGGAGTCAGGCTCAGACCACTCCCAAGGGAGAAGTTAACCCTTTACACCATATAAGCAAGTGATTTAAACCAAATAATACTTACTACTGTCTCTCTTTTTTTTATGCTTTCCAGACTAGGGAGTTAGCAGTTGTTTTTCCCCCTGCTTCAAACAATGTATGCACTTCTTGAGAGTTAGACTAGATCACCTTTAGAGGTCTTTTCCAACCCAGTGCATTCTTCAAAGAAAGTAACAAGTTCTGGCCTTTACAGCCTGAAATCCAGACCTTTCAAAAAAATTGTTTAACCCAAGCTCTGGATTGTCCACAGATAGAAGCATGGGCATGGCTGTATATGCTTTGAAATTGATACTGTGATTCTCTAGTGAAACCCCACCTGAAGCACTGTGCCCAGTTTTGGTGCCCCCAACACAAGGACCTGGAACTGCTGGAATGGGTCCAGAGGAGTTTGCCCAGGCATGATCCTGTGGTCCCTTCTCTCTGCTGGGGGGGGGGTGGAGGAAGCAGATCGCAGGAAGAGGACGAAAGGCCTGGAGACACCTACTTTGAGGCTCCAAGACTTGCCCAGACTTGTTCCTCCAAATTAAGAGAAAGCAAACTGCTGACTTCATCTATTATGGTCAGGTTTGGCAAAGTGGTGAATTTGTGTGGCCATGGTGGCCATTACATTTGGGCAAAACAATAAATAGCCTTCTGACACATGCTTCAGTTTTCACTTTTGCTTTGCCTGCTCTGCCCTGCCACATGCTCTGCTTTGCCTGCAACGACTTTCAAGATGCTAACGGAATTGCCTTTAAGCTGTGGGTACTGTCAGATACTATTTTGTGAGTAAATACTTCAAAGCCACTCTCTAATAAATTCCATAACTAGATACTATTGTGCCTTTCTGCCTTAGTAGCAGAAAGGAGCCTCTCAAGTCCTCTGGTGGGCAAGAGGTATAATGGACAACTAAGAATCTCTTTCCCATTCTGAATTTAATGTTTGCATTTGCTACTTACTTCTTAAAATGTTCCAGGTTTGCCTGTTCCCTGTGTGTATAAGTATCCAAACTATGCGTTTTGAACATTGTAAGTAAGTTTTCTGGTGAGATTTAATGTTAATAAACAATTTCCATAGTTATTAACAATCTTTGCCTGAATATTAAAATTAATACTGATTATTAATTTAGTATCATTTGTAGCAACCATGAAGATTATCAAAGGGCTGGTGTACCTCTTCTGTGGGGCCAGGTTGAGAAAATTGTGGGTGTTCTTCCTGGAGAAGAGAAAGCTCTAGTGAGGCATTAGAACAGCCTTCTAGTACCTGAACGGGGCCTACAAGAAAGCTGGGAAAGGTTCTTGTCACAGGATGAGAGGGAATGGATCGAAGCTTCAGGAGGTCAGATTTAGACTGGAGATGAGAAAGAAACACTTTACAGTGAGGGTGGTGAGACACTGCAACAGTTGGCCAGGGAGGTCATTAATGCCCCCTCCCTGGAGATGTTCAAGGCCAGGTTGGATGAGGCGTTGAGCAACTTAGTCTAGTGGAAAGTGTCCCTGCTGATGTCTGGGGTGTTCAAAGTAGATGATCTTTCAGGTCCCTTCCAACCCAAACCATCCTGTGAATCTGTGAATACAGAAGCACCTCAAGGACGTCTCTTCAAGTGCTGGCAGTTGTCACTTTACTCACACTGCAAGCCATCCTTAGATATGTCAGCACCTGACTTTGAAATTATTTGATTGCCCTACAAAGCTGAAGCAAGCTAATGTATGTTCTGCTGAAAGGGTGAAACATTTTTAGTGCAGGCTTTCTCCTGAGAATGGTGGTCCTGGGGGAGATTGAATTGCATCTGGGCCACTGGTAATAAGCCAAAGCAAATGTGTTTAGAGCCCTTGAACACATGTGAAGCTCTTTTGTAGCATCTCAGGTTGTCAAGATCAAATTCTGGCACTACAGCCATTGCTTGCCTCCAGAAGTTATTTAATTAATACATTAGTGCCATATATACTGTTTTTTTTTTCTCATCATCCTTTACATATATTTTTCTCTTTGTATGGGACACAGGTGCATATATGGATTTGACATTTGAAAATTGTGCTGTTTGAGGCTAATTGGAGTATTTTAATGAGAGAAATTAGATCATTGGTTGTAGAAGGAAGATCATGATGAAGTCTGTATCATTCATTAGATTGCTAAAAAGGATAAAAAGCCAAAATGTAAACAAGTTTTCCCACTCTGTTCTGCAAATGCTTCTTCTGTTCGCTTCCTCTTCACTCTGCTCCAATGTCTTCACTAACAAATAACTATGTAAGCTTTGCTGGTTGTTTTTGTTTGCCTGTCTGAGAAACCACAGGCAGAAAGAGAGGGTAGCTTTGAGCTACTGAGGTAGTCTGGGAAATTTCAATAGTGTGTGTAAAGTTCCTAACCCATTACAAAAATAAAAAATGTTTCAGAAAAAAAGCTCCAAAGATATGTTTGTGACTTGTGGTATGATCAAGCATTTCTCTATTTCAAGAGAGACAAAATCTATGGGAGAGAGTCCAATGGAGAGCTATGAGGACGATTTGGGGATTTGAACATCCCTACTGTGAAGGAAGACTGAGAGACCTGGGCCTGTTTAGTCTCAAGAAGAGAAGGCTGAGAGGGGATCTTATCAATGCCTGTATCTAAGGGGTGGATATCAAGCCTAAGGTGCCAGTCTCTTTCAGTGGTGCCCAGGACAAGGAAGCAAGAGGTACAAGCTGGAACATAGGAGGTACCACCTCCATGTGGGGAGGCACTTCTCTATGGTGAGGGTGATAGAGCACCAGAACAGAGAGGCTGTGGAGTCTCTGGAGACCTTCAAGACTTACTTGGATGTTGTCTTGTGTCACCTGCCCTACGTGAATCCTGCTTTGGCAGGGGGGTTGAACTAGATGATCTCTAGATGTTCCTTCCAACCCCTAACATTCTGTGATTCTGATTCTATGACCAATAAAGTTTCCACTAGTCTCTTGAATCCATAGCTGTGTATGACTCATATCTAAGGTTGTCATGTGGTTGTAAGTACTGGACCAAGATTAAAGATAATCATGTTCAGTATTCAATATTGTTACAATTTCATGTGACCTTAAGTTATTTCACAGAATCACAGAACGTTAGGGGCTGGAAGAGATCTTGAAAGATCCAACCTCCCTGCCAGAGCAGGATCATCTATACCAGATCACACTAGAACACCATATCTTCCCCTTTTCCACCCCATCCACCCAATTTTGCCCCTTTTACCCCTAAACCCAGAGCCCCTGGTCTCTGTTGGAGTCTCCACCCACCTCAGGTGTGGCCACTTTACCCTCCCTGCCCACTCCCCTTTATAGTTAGACCCAGGAAAGGCAGAAGCCCCAAGCTTGCCCAACTGAGCAGAGGAATCCTCCTGTCATTACTGCTGAGTGCCCAATGTGCACATTGGGTGAATGATGGATGCGATGAAAGGCCTGGTGGCCTCTCCTGTTTGTGTAGGATAGGGAGTTGATGGTCACTCTTAAGATCACACATAGGTACTGGCTGAGCCTCCTTGCTTTGGCTGAGATCCTCTATGTTTAGCTGCTTCTTTCTGCTCATTTGTAAATCTGTAAAAAGGTCAAGACTAAATCCAGGCCACCTGCTTGTCCAGAATCACAGAATATAAGAGGTTGGAAGGGACCTCCGTAGATTATTGAGTCCAACCTTTCTGCCAAGGCAGAATCACCCGAGGTAGTCCATGCAGCAATGCATCCAGGCAGGTTTTCAAAGTCTCCAGAGAAGGAGACTCCACAAACCCTGTGGGCAGCCTGTTCCATTGCTCTGTCACCCTCACTGTAAAGAAGTTCTCCTTGTGTTGAAGTGGAACCTTCTATCTTCCAGTTTGTAACCATTGCTCCTTGTCTTATTGCTGCTGACCACCAAAAAGAGATTGGCCCCCTCCACTTGACATCTACCCCTCAGATATTTGTACACGTGGATCAGATGTCCTCTCAGTCTTCTCTTCTTCAGACTAAACAGCTGCAGGGATCTCAGTCTCTCTCCATAGGGGAGATTCGCAAGCCCAGCAGTCATCAGGCTCTCTGCTGGACTGTCTCCAGCAGGTCCTTGTTTCTCTTGAACTGGGGAGCCCAAAACTGGACATGGTATTCCAGGTGTGGTCTCTCTAGGGCAGAGTAAAGGGAAAGAAGAACCTCCCTAGGCCTGCTGGTCACACTTCTCCTGATGCACCCAGGATGCCACCGGCTCTGTTAGCCACAAGGGCACATTGCTGGCCCATGCAGATCTTGCTGTCCACCAGTGCTCCAGTCTTTCTCCACGGACCTAATTTCCAACAAGGCAGCCCCCAACCTGCTGGTGCTTGTTGTTATTCCTCCCCAGATGGAGGACCTTGCACTTGTTCTTATTGAACCTAATGTGGTTAGCCTTCGTCCAGCACTCCAGCCTGTCCAGATCTCTCTTGCTTCTGCACAGCAGGGCAGATACACCTAGCAGCATTCCCTCTGGGTCTGGTCATCTGAAGCACATCCTTTTGGCTCACAAAATGCAGGTCCTGGGTGAAGTGCAGGTGGAAAAGATCAAGAAAAGAGACAAATTCCAACCTCACCATTACTTTAGGATCGACTGTATATTTTTAATAGTCCTTCATGTATTTTGGGGTATTGAAAGCAAGGACTTTTTGTTGCTTTTTGGCTGGGAGCTGAGTGCAATGGAAAAGGAAGGACAGAGGAGAAAAGGGGGATAAGCCTTGCTCTGCTAAATTACCTTTTTTTTCCATGGTACTTGCATATAAAGCCTACTGACATAGTGAAAGGCAGAAACCCACAGGATCCACACTCAGGACACTGTCTTATGTGGACATATTTCCCCTGAGATTGTTATACTACCTCAGACTGCCAGTGAGCTACAAGGTAAAGGAGAATATGAAAAAAAAAAATCATTGGTTTGAGCCATTATAGTTTCATGGAGGTGAAGCTGAAGGAGCAGGAAGGTAGAGGAATAGGTCAGAAAACATGATGGTGTACACCAGAAAGCAGGGAAGAAGTCAGTAGGGTTGCAGAGGTAGTTTAATTTTTATTGATTACAAGGAAAATCTTCCTGGAATCCAAATACTACTTTTTAAAAAGTGACAATTGTATGACCCATCAGCCAAAGGTCTTGTCAATTCCTTGAACTCAACTTACAGGCACTCACAAAGGAGGATTCATTGTCTGCTTTCAGCTGAAAAGTACATTTTGTCTGCTCAATTAAACCTTGACATCACCCTTTTTATTTCGGGTGATGATTTACTCTTTGAACCTGTCTATTACAATTTCTGAAATTAATTCTGTGCTGTAGAAGTGCTATTGTATTATTATAATAGAAGCTTATAAACAAGTTAATCATTTGAGGTTGCAAATAGAGAGATTAATTGTATTACCTCTTTGCTGTGATACCAGAACTGCTGCCAATCTTTGCTTCTCCTATTTCTGGATATTCCCTCTTCTTGAATATATCAATTACTGTTACGAATACTGCTAGTATTTACCAATTCAAGTGTCTGCTTTACAAGCACAAAAATGACACTGTGTGAGGGAAATCTGGGTTCCTACCCATCCATACTGACTTCAAATGTATTGGCACACAAACTGCTCATTTTTCTTTCCTTTCTTGTGCTGATAGTACACAAGTAAAAACATTGAATTGCAAAGAAATGTGTACTTTTGTCTAACTCCGTGGAGTGTCCTGTGTCACTGCTAAACATGTAAGCCCACTCTAACCAAGGCAAAACTGCCAGATTTTTTATGTGCTAATTTAATATGCAGCAAAATTCAAAGGTTCACAAATTGCATTGGGTTGGAAGGGACCCTCAAAGGTCTTGTCCAATTCCCTTGCAGTCAGCAGGGACACCTCCAAATAGATCAGGCGGTCCAGTCTGATCTTGAATGCCTCCAGGGACAGGGCATCAACTACATGCATGAGCAACATGTTCCAGTGTTTTACCACTCTCATTGTAAAGACCTTTAATTGGTGCTAGCAGCTTCAGTTGTTTTCAGTGGGATTTGGAGGTGCTCAGCACTTCAGAAATCAGGCCACATATATTTGGGTGCCTAAGCGCAGATGCTGAGTCTCCTTGTAGACTCAGCAAGTAGATGCGGATTTTGGTTTGTTTCCACAGCCTGTGATTATAACCATGATTATGATGAGAGCTTAGCATAAATGCACAAGTTGTCAGATGGAAACTCTTCAGAAGCAGCTAAGGTTGCCTAACAGAAGAACAGAGACTGAGTCCCAGTTTCAGTGGATTTCCGCAGCAGACTCTGCCTGTTTTGTGGACCAGGTTTGTCTGATGCAAAAGCGCTGCTGTGTCTCAGCACCCTGCTCTGCATTTGACATGTGTGCATGGAATGTGATGCTTAGGAGTTCCGTGAGCTTGTGGGGTCAGTTTTCAGAGATGCATAGCTAACTTGTAAGCAGGGGGGGGATTAGAGCAGCGCAATGATACTGGCCATCCAGTGCTCAGCAGAGAGCAGAGCAGCAGCGAATGAAAGCCAAATCACTCACTTCAACACCTGTGTGCGATCCAGATTAAACTGTCCATGAAAATGAGCATAGTGTTTGCCACAATGGGCCATGGTTTGTGTTGCACCTGCGGGTCAGGTGACAGTAATGAACTTGTACTATTCAGGTTTACATGTCAGCAAACATTGCCCTATAATGTCATTGGTTTTTGAAGGGCCTGATACTTACCCTAGTTTATTTTTTCACTATTAGTAAAAATCTGCTATTTTGTGCTTTAAAAGTAACAGATTGGAATACCAAGCACTGTGTTAATTTTAAATTTCCAGATCCAGAGGTTGGATGAGTTGGAAAGGACCCTCAAAGGGCATTTCATCCAATCCCCTCCTGCAGTCAGCAGGGACACCTCCAAACACAACAGGCTGCTCAGGGTGTGCTGGTTTGAACTAATTGGAGACTTTGAGTGAGAAAAATAGACTATAGGCTGAGAAATGAAAACACGTGATGCTACTTTCCTCAGAGCTCTAGTGAGAAAGAAAAAAAAAAAAAGTTTTAAGAGTTGTAACCCAAATATAGATAAGTCAGAGTGCTTTAGGCCTCTCTGGGCTGCTGATGCTTCTCTTGCATGGTTCCTTTGTCTCTGCCTTTTTGTAGCTGATTCTTAATAATTCTACTAACTTCTTTCCTACTGCTAATCCCCCTGGCCGATCTACCTCAGCCTATCTGCTGCATCAACAGGTGGTGAGATAAGATTGTGGAGGGAGGGAAAGGTGGTAGGGGTGGTTAGAAAACCTCTCTTAAAGATATTGATCTCTGGGAGGGGTGTGGTGTTTCTGTATTACTTTTTCACTGTATATATCTGTAAATATCTGTTATACATTGTAAATATCTGCTTGTATATTGAGCATTGCTGTAAATATAAAGCTTCATTTACCAACTTCCGTTGTTCTGAGTCCTAGCCGGGGTTATATCAAAGGTGGAGGGGGGGAGGTAACTGTTCAAACCACCACACAGGGCCACATCCAGTCTGATCTTGAATGTCTCCATGGAAAGGTTCTCAACCACATCCCTGAGCAACCTCTTCCAGTGTTTCACCACTCTCATTGTAAAGAAAGTCTTCCCTATGTCCAGCCTAAATCTATCCTGTTGCAGTTTCAAGCCATTCTGCCCTGTCTCATTGCTACAAACCCTTCCCCAACCTTCTGTAGGTCCTCTTCAGACACTGAAAATTTTAATTTGTACACATTTAAACCAAAACGAGCCAAAAAGTTTTATCAGCATGCATTTTTCATAATTTATAGGACAGAGTTTTGTAGTATTTGCTATCTTGAGTGCTTATTTGAATATTTATTGTAATAAAATACGTACTTTTAGACAGTAAAATGGTCAATACCCTCAGTAAAGCAGATCCCAGGAAGTTAGGTTTCAGTCAGTTTCTCTCTTTAGCAGGAATATGGCATAGCTGCACTACCTCATACAATTGATTTTTGTGCATGCCACAATTTTACTTTGAATCTTTGGTTTGCTTACTAGATGTCTACCAGAAGAAGGAAGCTTGCAGCCTTCCGTATCATCACCTCTTTCATCATTCCAAGCCTCATTCTGCCCCAGCTCTGACACCAGCTCTTCCTAGGAGTACTCTAGAGACTTTGAAACCTGGAGTTTTTAGAGCAGTTTTGACACGTAGCTGCTATTCTTTGCTTTGCACTGCTATACTATACAGCTTTGTTGAAAGTGGGGTTTGATGACTTTAGATCCAGGTTTTATTCATGAGAAGCCACTGTAGGAAACATTCTGCCTTCTTTCTGTGAGCCAGCTGATGGGCAGCAGCAAGAGTAGAAGGGTGGCTTCAGAACACATCTGTGACAGGTAATTTTAGTCATGTTCAGGAAGACAGAGTCAAGTTTCTCTGGCGACATTTTGTCGAAACACTTTAAACTCTTTAACAGTGTAATGGTTTTAGCAAGCAGGCACATCATATTTTTGCATACAAGCTGGGGATTTTTTCCCTTTACACTTTTACAATGTTAAAATAAGGCAAAATCCAGGGTTTCAAGTGCACAGTATGAATAACAATCATTTATTGTACTAATAGGCAGATTCGCTGTTCCTTCACTTAACATACACAGTTGTATTTCACATTGCATAGAGAAAAGAGGAGAACAAGCAGGTGAGAAGTTAAATGGCTGTGCGTGGAGTAGCAGTAAAGTGGTGAGAATGAGCTAGATTAATCTTTAATTTTTGTGACTTTTTTTTCAGCAAGACCCCTTCTGGCACCACCTACTCCTTAATTTTCCAGGGCTCACACTGGAGAGATCCCAGGGCCACTAGGCCACTCCTGAAATGATACTGTGTTGTCTGAGTTCACCTGAGGAATTCAAGGATTCATTTCTGTGGGAGTTCAGTGACTGTAATCTGGAAAGGTCTGAGTCTCTTTCTTTGAGACACGTTCAAATAAAATGCATTTGCTTCTGCTCATTTAAAAAGACACAGAGATGCAGCTGAGAAGTTGTATACAGCTAATATGCTAACCTGGAACTGCTTCTGAAATGGTTGCAAATGGAGGCAACATAGATTGACTGGCTTGAAGACACAGCCCAGTTTCCTTCCCACACCAGTACCTGCTGAGACCAATGGCCTGGACGTTCTTGGAGTGGTCTGGCATAAGACTGCTGTAAAGTAAAAAGGGAGCCAGGCCAAAAAATATTAAGCTGAAAAAGAACAGGGCTGATTTCATAGTATAGTTCCCATTTAAAAAATACCTCTCTAGCATAATAAAAAGCAGAGCCCACCATGTAAACTACATTACTAAGTTGGTATAAAATCTGTACTAGATTTTTCTCTTTGTTTAGTGTTAAATTTTAATACTAATATTGTAGACAGTAATCCACTGTAAAATCCAAGGAGGCACATATTTTTTTAAATAGTTGTGTGGGGTTTTGTTTCCTTTACATAGTACAGGAAAAAAAAAGAATCTGGGATATAGACAAACTAGACACCAACAATCTTAGGATATTAAATTTAATTATAGATTACACAGAATATGATGTAAAAACAGCAATTTACTAGAATAATTATAACCTGCAAAATGTGAAAATAGTTTAGAAAATGGATTGTCATATTCTCTGACACAGCAATAGTCATGAAAGGTACACTTATTAATATCATATGTGAATTTGTGTATTAACTATACTACCTGTCATTTAGCCAAGATTCCAAGATAGATTAAAGGCATTTATTTCTGAAGTGCCTATTTTTAAATTCAGTAAAGTTAAACAGCTAGATTGAAAACACTCTATTTTTTGTCAGCTACTGTATGGAGATCTATCCCAGATAAATGCTTTGTCTATACACTATGAGTTCATAGAGAGAAGAGTAATTGAAAAACTGCAGAGAGCACAGACCTGTAGGTGGATGGTTTGACAACCGAAAATATTTCTTATTGCCTCATTCAGTTTTGGAAATCAGACATGACAACATCTCTTTCCTTATTCCAGACCTAGATCGAATGTAATCTGAATTCACATTTTGTACTTTAAAAAAATAAAATTAGTTGTAATAGGGAAAGATGCCTGTAGACTTTTTTGTTATGTAGTTGAACAAGAAATGTTGCAAGTGTCAAAGGATATGATGACCACAGCAATGTCAGCAGGTTTAATTTTTTTTTCCAGCTGTGATTATGAAAGAAAACAAACAAACAAACAAAACCCAAACCAGAACCAAAACCAACCCCCACATATTTTAGTGTCTTTTTGAATATACAGACTGGCCCAAACATAGACATTCTCTTTATCAATCTTATTGTTACAAAAACTGTACATTACAAACAGTATAGAAACAAACTGAAAGGAATGTGCCACACGTCCTGGCTAATTTTCTATATGCAATTTAAAAATACAGCCTACTCCCTTACAGTGCACAGTTATTGTGTAGATAGAGTACATCACTAGTTAAGTGGACATGAGAGAAGAGTTCTAGTTTTCCTCAGCGCAGAGAATAAGAGCCAGCTCCGCTCGGTAAAGCTTCCCTCCATCAGACAAGGCCATGATGCTTTTCTTGTATGTCGCAAGGTTGTTAATGTCTAATTCCTATTTAAAGAACACATAATGCTTTATAATCCTGTTTAGTTACCAGCAGGAGCAAGTTTACCTCCAGTGGCAGAAAATCAAGGAAAAAGAAAAACAGAATAAACCCCAGAAGGATATTCTCAGCCAACAGTCCAACAGTGACACACACTGCAAATGTTGTTCATGTATTTACATATTGTCCATATTATAGCCTGGTTAGACTGCTGATAGCTGTAATGTATGTAATCACAGCCCCACCCCAGTTCAGAATTTACACAGCTATGACTTCTGATGAGATTTTTAGTTACACTTTGATTTCAGGATTTATGACTTAGAAACACTCTATATTTATCTTAATTAGGTGGATTAAAGTGTCCTTAAAATCCAAATTAAACCTAATCTCTAGTGGGGGAAAAAAGCCCTCTAGGGTTACCTTTTTGTTCTTTTCACAGAGATCCTTCAGTAGTGCATCAAGTTCATTTTCATCTATATAGCCATTGCCATCCTGAAAAAGAACATTAAAGATAATTTCAAACTTTTATTTTTCTTATCAGAGTTTCTCCACAGATTCAGAAAGTATGTGCCATCAGACTATGCAATTAATAAATTGGCTTTTGAGGACTTACTTGATCATACATCTCAAAAGCTTTGTTGAACTCTTTTGCGCACATTTTGACACCCTAAACACCAAAAGGAAAAAAAAAAAAAAAAAGAACTCTGTTAATAACACCAGTTCCCTGTGATGGTAACCAGTTGTCTTAAGAATTTGAATATTCATACCTGAAATTTAATAAGAAAATTTTCCTGTACAGGGAGTAGTCTTTGGACAGAAAAAAAATAAAAATAAAAATGGTCAAAATGTTTAACTGTTTCCATAACAGCAACTGCTACATGATACTTGCTGGGAAAAGAAACAGAAGACATACCTGGCCAGTTCAGTAAGCTCCAGCTTCCCATCATTGTTTGCATCAAACATCCTGAGCTGAAAGAATATGTAATTTTACATTACTACTCAAAATTAGTCAACATAATGAAGAAACAACTTTTTTTTCTAATACTCAAATACAGAGACATTTGGCTTTTGTTCCATGCTGAATGGATGGCTCCAGGTTTTGATCTGTCACATTCACTGTATGATATACTTACTGAAAGTGTGGAAGAAGTATATTACAGTCATTAATTCTACTGCAAAAGCCTGATAAGAAACCAGATGGACAGTTATGATTAACCTACTGCAAGTAAATTCTAACCTGCTAGAGTGATGGACATCCCATATCAGAACTGTGCATTTGTAAACGAGAGGAGGGTTGACATGATAACTTTTTTTTTTTTTACTTCCTGTCACAGTCTGATAATAGCATCATTATCCTCTCTTCATAAAGGTGAAACAACAGTGGAGTAAGTTCAAATGAATCCAAGGCAGTCGATTCCTTAGACAGCACGTACCAGATATTTCATTCAGCTGGCTGCAAGGTCTAAATATTTAAGTTAGTGATCACATTCTCTTTCTACAATGTATTTCAAGAAAAGAGTGAAGAGATCATATTTTCTTAATGGTATGAAAATGGGAAAGTAAATATCTTCAAATAATTATAATTAAATTATAGGAATAAATATAGTAATGCAATTTAGCAACACAAGTGAATGCTATATCTAATAATTTTTAATCACTACATTGCATTAAAGTGTTTTCCTTTCAGGCCTTGAAAAGATGAGCTCCTGCTGCTTCTGAAGTGTAATCTTATATACATTATTAGAAATAGATGGAGATACTGCACCTGTATGGGACTTCCTCCCCTAGTTTTTGTTTATGTATAGTCCCATTTTTCTTCTTTCAAGTATTATTTTGCCTTTGCTGTATGAAAGAGCCACAAAAGCAGCCAGCTGCACAAAACATTGTTAGGCATTGTACGGAAAACACAACCACCCACTCTCCATCCCATCGCTTTCAATCACAGTAATTTTGGATGTAATTTTAGGAGAAGAGGAAAAGACATCCTGTACTAGGTGTATATCCTTTTACAGACAGAACTAATGCCATGAAAAAAAAAACAACCACTTGTTTAATACACAATGAATGTCGAAGGAGACCAGAAAAGAGACCTGTTCTATAAGCACTTATTTCAACCTAACACCCTGGTTCTTTTTAATGCTTCTGTTCCTTATGTGAACACATCTGCCTTCCCCATATCTCTCATGTGAGGAGCTTTGCACTTAGGGGAGGTAAGCAGTGGCAGCTGTGAAATCAACATATTCTCTATTTTGATGGGCTGTTAGTGGCTGGCTGTGCCTGCCTACAGCCACTCAGGGCTGTATGTATTCTAGCAGTCTTCTTTTCATCTGCCTGAGGAGATAATTGGACAGCTGGCCTTAACAGTTATTTTTTGTTACTGCTATTAATTTTTTATCATTGTGTCTCTCTACAGAGGTCAGAACTTAGAGCATGTTCTAAGATGAAGGCATAAAAGCTCTCTGGACGAAAAGAATACAGGTTATCTTCACCCATGAATTAACAGTGACAACCAAAGGTGAGTGGTTTACACTAGTACATTAAACCAGCCATTGCCATTTTTTTCCCAGGAGGAACACAAGCTTTATCAGCCATTCTCAGGCCAGTGTGAGGGCTGGTGGGTTTATCTAGCACATTTTTGCTAGCTAAAATTATTTTAAAATAAAAACAAGCCAGGGAAAGGGAAGGAAAGGGAAAGAGAAGGGGAAGGGAAGGGAAGGGGAAGGAAAGGGAAGGAGAGGAGAGGAGAGGAGAGGAGAGGTTCAGAGAGGTTCGGAGAGGAGAGGTTCAGAGAGGTTCGGAGAGGAGAGG
>VWZI01007820.1:22292-35819 GCA_013396835.1 Psilopogon haemacephalus
AAAAGAAAAGAAAAGAAAAGAAAAGAAAAGAAAAGAAAAGAAAAGAAAAGAAAAGAAAAGAAAAGAAAAGAAAAGAAAAGAAAAGAAAAGAAAAGAAAAGAAAAGAAAAGAAAAGAAAAGAAAAGAAAAGAAAAGAAAAGAAAAGAAAAGAAAAGAAAAGAAAAGAAAAGAAAAGAAAAGAAAAGAAAAGAAAAGAAAAGAAAAGAAAAGAAAAGAAAAGAAAAGAAAAGAAAAGAAAAGAAAAGAAAAGAAAAGAAAAGAAAAGAAAAGAAAAGAAAAGAAAAGAAAAGAAAAGAAAAGAAAAGAAAAGAAAAGAAAAGAAAAGAAAAGAAAAGAAAAGAAAAGAAAAGAAAAGAAAAGAAAAGAAAAGAAAAGAAAAGAAAAGAAAAGAAAAGAAAAGAAAAGAAAAGAAAAGAAAAGAAAAGAAAAGAAAAGAAAAGAAAAGAAAAGAAAAGAAAAGAAAAGAAAAGAAAAGAAAAGAAAAGAAAAGAAAAGAAAAGAAAAGAAAAGAAAAGAAAAGAAAAGAAAAGAAAAGAAAAGAAAAGAAAAGAAAAGAAAAGAAAAGAAAAGAAAAGAAAAGAAAAGAAAAGAAAAGAAAAGAAAAGAAAAGAAAAGAAAAGAAAAGAAAAGAAAAGAAAAAGAAAAAAAAATTAAAAAAGAAAAGCAGTGTTATACAATTCCTAAAGACAAGAATTCTGAGATTCTTTTTTCTTGAAATGTCAGCTCAGAAGCCAAGACTGGCCCTGACCATGGAACAGTATGGTGGTAGGATAGAAGAAGTACTCCAAGGACTGCGCTGATTTAAGGCCAGGAAAGCATCAGCTTTGTTCTAGTGTTTATCTACAACATCAATTCCTCCTTCTTGAAGGAGGGGACAAGGAAAGTTTGTACATCTGATAAGCCACCATGTTGATGGCTTTTAAGACAAGAGACAGACCACTACAGCTCTGTAAGAATGCAAAGTATACAAAGTAACCCCAAATTAATGTGATCTAAACACAATAGTGTGATAATGACAAGTACAATATTTTCTGCTATGAACTGTGAAGACTTGAAACTAATAGCAGAAGGAAGAAGAACAGGGGGAAGCACTATGGTTTGGTTTAATAGCATACAAATATTATACAAATACCCAGAAGATACAGAATTCCTGAGGTGTTTTTTTGTTGTTGTTTGTTTGTTTTTTTAAGCAGCACTGAAAACTGCCCACAAAACTCTGTAGCAGCAGAAATACTTGCAGTGCTAGATACCAGAGTTGTGTCTCTGTTGAAATGTTAGCCTGATTAGGACCTGGTGGGCCTCCAAGTCTTTTGGGACCTTTCAATGCCTAAAGATAAACAGAATTTGAGTTAATTCCATTTTGAGGAAGTATGTTTGTAAATAACCTTACCATTATTTCCGTGTATTCTGTTAACTTTGAGTCTTCAATCTGCTTATTTGCTTTCTGTAATAAGTCTTTCAAGAAGCTCTGTTAAATAAATAGAAGAGTAGTAGGTGAGTTTTTATCTGCAGTACAAAATACTCAACTAGCTAACTTCAGGTCAAAGTAATGGGAAATGCTATTGTACACCCACTTTATTATTTACCACTGAAGTTCCAAACAAGTATGAAGTCATCATCAACAACTACGAATTAAACAGTTTCTTTTGATCAGTTCAGGAGTATTGCAGTTTTATTTGGGGAAAAAGGGAAAAAGGGCTCATGACATTCTGTGTTGTTTGTTGTACTATGAATTTGGAAAAAAACAGTTTGGTTTTCTACGATACTGCTTCCTAATCAGCTCCATCACTAGGCTAAACTAATTGATCTTGAGTCTCCTTGAAAGCTTGGGTGCTTAATCACTTATTGGAGAAAATATCAATGATTAATCATGTCCTATCCATACCTGTGGTAGGGCCTGATGATAGCAGTGTTATGTTAACCTATGTTGCTCCTTCCTACCTTGCATTTCAAATGCATGCAGCCAGTCTCATTGCATTTCCTTGAATGAGAATTTTATGTAGTATCACAACCTGAAATGTCAGCTGGTTTTAACTTTAAAAATAAGGTTGTTTCTACTCATTCAGTGGTTTAAATTTCTGTACTTGTTCTATGACATTTTTTTTAAAAAGGAGAAATATATCAATTTATTTAACAAAGGCATTACCACACCCACAATGTCTGTATGCCTGTCAATGCTCAATGAAGCACATAATTACTGTCACCACTTTGAGAGTCATTATCTTTGTGGGATTTTGTGCCACATTTCAAGACAGAAAATGGCATAGCTTGCAAGAAAATCTATTTGTACAAAGATGACATTCTTGAACTTGAATGCAACCACATCTACAGCCGTATGATTAATACCCCCCGTAGCTCTTCTAGTCTGACACCCCCCATGGCGGGAGGCCTTCTTGGTAGCCTGTATAGAGAGACCATAGCTCAAATGGTGTAAATGGACATTACAGAGACATTCTTGATCTTGTGTGCTTTGATGGAAAATAGAATTGGAAAGGACACGGATAGGCTATCCAGTCCATATCCATGTTTCAATAAAGGATTATCTACATCTAAACATCCTGAGATACTGTCTGATCTGAACTATTGCCAAACCTTTCCTAAATACAAGCAGTGATTTGGAGTCTGCCTCCGCCTTAGACAATGTATTCCACTGCTGTTGCTATTGTTAGAAAGTTTTCCTGATTTCCAGCTTAAATTTCTCTCATAAAGTTGTAAGTGGGTGTGCTCCTCACATAACAAATACTTTAAATGTTTGAGCTTGTCAAGAAGTACTGCTCTAAAGATAGAAGTGGACATTTCTCTCTTACTTTCAACATGTTAAAGCTTGCTTCTCTGAGGCTGGCAAGAGAGGGGACCATCAGAGATCCAGTTACAGTATCTTCACTATTCAGCCAGTCCTCAATCAGTCCTGCCTTTTCAAATCTATTTTACACTATAGCAGCCATCAATACTCCTTAAGGTGCTGCCTAATAGCTGGAGAGTTCTGAAGTGATGCATCCATGTGTGGCCTCTTCCCAAACCTACCAAATGACCTGCTGCTACCAACCAGCAGAGGAATGGGTTTGTCTGTCTGAGAGTTACCCTGAGGTAGAATCCTGGCAAATGTCACTCAGATACCAAACTCAGAAGAGGAAGGGAAAAGGAAAAAATTGAATTGCCTAGTGTGGATGCATCTTCTGAGTAGAAGAGCTGTAAGGATTTGTGGCAGTTTGATCTCCCAGCGCTTTAGTTAAGAAAGTTTAGGTAGTTCTTTAGAACAACACATATGGGCAAAATAATCCAAATTAAATGGATAAACACTAGTAATTTTTTCTTCTGCTAAGAACAGTTTTAGTATCTCTGAATTTGAAGGTACAGTAATGTATCAAGTGCAACTGAAGTGTGGAAAACAGCACTTTTCTGCTCAAAGACTGTTGTATATGAGTGTCTTTCCTACAAGGAAAGGCTGAGAGATCTGGGACTATTCAGCCTGGAGAAGAGCGGGCTCAGAAGGTATCTCAATATATATATAAATATTACAACTGAGAGCACAAATTGGATGGAGTCAGGCTGGTACCCAGTGACAGAATCAAAGGCAGTGGACACAAACCAAAACATGGGATGCTCCCTCTGAATTTCAGGAAACATATTTTGTACTGTGAGGATGACCTATCACTGACACAGATTGTCCAAGAAGGTTGTGGTATCTTCATCATTGGAGATATTAAGAAGAGTGTGTCCAGCAGATCAATGGAGGTTCTCCTACCCCTCTACTCTGCCCTGCTGAGACCCCATCTTGAATACTGCATTCAGTTTTGGGCTCCCTAGTTTAAGAGGGACAGGGAATCTGCTGAAGTGGGTCCAGCAGAAGGCTACAAGGATGATTAGGGGACTGGAGGCCATGACTTATGAGGAGAGGTGAGGATACCCAGAAAGAGACTTTTTAGTCTGGAAAAGAGAAGACTTACAGGGGATTTGATCAATGTCTATAAATATCTGAAGACTGGTCAGGGCAGGGGAACACAGGCTCTTCTCACTTGTTCCCTGTGATAGGACAAGGAGCAATGGGTGTAAGTTGCAGCACAGGAGGTTCTGCCTCAACACAAGGGGGAACTTCATTACTGTAAGGGTCACAGAGCACTGGAACAGACTGTCCAGAGAGGTTGTGGGGTCTTCTTCTCTGGAGACTTTCAAGGCCTGCCTGGATGTGTTCCTCTGTGATCTGTGCTGGATTGTATGGTCCTGCCCTGGCAGGGGGGGTTGGACACAATGATCTCCTTGGGTCCCTTCCAACCCCTAACTTGCTGTGATCCTGTGGTCCTATTATCCTGTGATATTCAAAAGCCCTGGTCAACTGGCTCTAGGAGGTCCTGCTTGAGCCTGGACCAAATGACCTCCAGAGGTCCCTTCCAACCACTCTGTGATTCTACAGCTCTGTGATTTGTCACCTGCAAACTGCTATTAGTGTTACAACTAGGGAGCTAAATCGCTCTAATTTTAAGAGTCATTAACTCTGCAAGGCTGAGATGGCTAACGAGTAATCTAGATTCTGCTGTTAGTTGTGCATATTAAAGCTGATATCAAAATACCACCAAGAGAGCCAATTAGGTGCAACACAGTTCCATTTGCTCCCCCCCATCAGAGTGGGACCTTAAGGTTACTTGATGCTTGAGAGAGTGTGAGCTGTAATTAATGTGAGTGACGCCCTTAGGAAGAAACCAGCAGAACAGTCCTCATCCATAATACACCAAAAAAAGAACCACATAGCTTTCAGAGGCCTATCTTGCTTTCTGAATGTTTCTTACTTCTAAGCTAAGTACCTGTTACCCTGAGTCACTTGAGACAGACATTGATCTGAACTAAAATGTGTTTAAAAAAAAAATATTGATCACATTAGTGTTTCACTTTAAATAATTGACGGTGATAAAAAAAGCAGCTAAGCATGTCAGGGTTTGGTCGTGTTTGAAATGCAAACACATGCAGGGAGGGGTACCTGAAGAAACAGCAGCACCAGCTGTACTCCAGTGCCTGTTCTCATCTTGTGTCTACCCATAGATAGTGATTTACCTTGAGTTCCTCAGAATCAATGAAGCCACTGTGGTCGCTGTCGTATTTTCTCCATGTCTGCAATCAGAATGTGAACACTTCAATGCTGTATTTAAGGTGAGCAAGTCTTGGATGATGTTACAAAAGGCAGCTTTCCATACTGTACCTGCATGAAGTCTTCACTTGACTTTAGCTGCTGGCATCTGAAGAACAGGAGGAAGTTCTCTTCCGTTGGTAATATCTGAGCAAGCTGTAACAGAATTTCAGAAAGATTAAATTGTGATTCTTCGTTAGGCCAGTAGAGACAGTTAAAGGACATGAAACTTGTTAAAAGATTGTGAAGTCTTTTGTGCTTATACTCCTCTATTGAGACCCCAGAGGAAGCTTCATCCTGTTAGCTGAAATATTTGGAAGATGCCTCTGAAAGGCTTGCAGCTTTGCCATATTCATCAAGGTCAAACAGAACTGAAGTCTGCAAGAAAGAAGTGATACAGCACTTTACTGAAGAGGTAGCTGCAGAAAAAAAAAAAAGGAAAAAAAACCATCATGCAGAGTTAGTATCTGTGGTGAAAACCTGCAACTGGGACAAATTTAAAACATAACTCAAGGATGTTTAGAGGATAAGCATGAAGGTCTGTGAACTGAGAGAGTGAAGTAAACAGACTACTCGCAAACACTGAGGAAGAATCACAGAATCACAGAATGTCAGGGGCTGGAAGGATCATCCAGTCCAACCCCCTGCCAGAGCAGGATCACCTATACCAGATCACACAGGAATGGGTCCAGGCAGGTTTTGATTATCACCAGAGAGGGGCAGGAATGAGAGGAACACTGACATGAAGAATACATGTGTCAAGTAGGTAGAAAAACACATTAAATGTCAGGAGAAAAGAAAAAGAAAGTGAGGAGGGTAAGGGGATGGCAAGTGGTGATCATTTGCACCGAGATGTGTTCAAGAAGAACTATAAATACCAGAAAGAAATCTAAAGGGTTTTTAGCCCTGTGAAATCAGGGGTGGTTCTTCCAAGGCCTCTGCTCTACAAAAGGTTTTTTAAAAATCAGACATGATTGTACTGATTATTGAAACTGTTCATTTACTATAACTCAATTTTGGCAAGTGACAAATGTAGGAGATGGAGAGTATGCTGTGTAATTTAATGTAAAATCATGATTTGTTTTTAACAAAAGCCTAATGGTTTTTTTTTCTGTCTTCACAATGCATGAAATGTGTTTTGATTAAAGAAAACTTTGCTTGAAGAATAGGCCAGCTGTGCTTACTAGGAAGAGAAAATCGAGCAAGAACGGTTTCTTAGCTGCATTCTTTTATAAAAAAAATGACATCTGCAGACTTCATGGAGCCCCATCTTAAAATCTTAAATCAAACTTCTGGTTTTCCACGTTCATTTGACACCCTCAAATCCCTTGTTCTGTCTATTTCAGTGCTATTGCCTAATTGCTGAGGCTTTTTAATTGGGTTCCAGTAGCACCATAGGTGAGTTCAGGTCTCCTTGCCCTCCAGGCACAACAAGCTTATGGAGGTAGATCTCTCTTTTCTCTAAAATTATCTGTGCAAGGAATCAGTTATATTCTTTAAGTGCTGGTGTAACAGAAAAGACAGATCAGAGCACTCTCCTTACAGATATGGTGCAGCTGATGACAGGCCCGTCAGAGCATTCTGAGTGCTTTTGCTAAATGGCTGAACTCTAAGCCAAATCAACTTAAACAATGTATTTTTGTCAGCAGCTTTGGAAACCTGCTCCATTATAAATAGCGCACACACGTGTGGGTAAGTGCACGTTTGTAGGTACCTAAGGGCTAAAGGTGCATAACACAGGGCTGGCATATGGGAGTACTTCTTCTGTATTTCCCCTATGAGAGGGGAGCTTTGATTCTGAGAGTAAATTGGCATTCCTACTCACCAGCAAATGCTGAATGGAGGAACTGATTATAGCAATAAACAGAGTTTGGGTGAAGAGATTGATTACGAGAAAGAGAAAGGGTTCACATGCATGGAAATGATCAGATCTTATTCATGGGGTCTCCACGGCTAAGTGGTGAATTTTGCAAGGGTACTGTAAAGTAGTACAAGATGCAAGGGTAGGTGTAAAACAGTAACCTTCCAAAGAATCATTAACAGCTTACTAGCAGTACCAAACTAAGCTACAGCTCTCACCCTCTGCAAGTCTTGGGGGAAAGCACAGGTTTTTATATTACAAAGATAGAATAGTTCAATATCTCGTATCAGCTCAGGTTTCTGAAAAAAAAAAAACAACTAAAAAAACTTTTGTGTTTTCTTTCTCTTGTACCCTTCAGCATCAAAAAACCACAAACAAACAAACAATCAAAAAACCCAGAAACAAAACAGCTAAAGGAAAGTCCAATTCTCCAAGCTCATGCATCAAATAGCATTAAATTGTTTGGGTTTTTTTTAATGGAAAACTCTGAAATATTAAAGAGTGAGGAAATCACAAGGAAACTGACCCAACTTCTCAGTCTTGGTTATACCACTACCGAGACAAAATATGGAAAATATTGTTCTATTTCTTATGACTTCTTCATGAAGATAAGCATAGGAGGAACTCTGTGAGCATGTTTGAGGGAGTGTGCCGACCCTTACACATTGGTGCATGGCAGCAGCAGCAATTTAGTGGGCATTTCTGTGAGCTGTTTCTGCAACATGAGTAGTACAGAAAAACCACAGAGACTCCGTCTGGCTTGGCTCCTCTGCTCAGCTTCAGGCTGATGTGTACCTTTATAGGTTACCTTGCAGAAAAAAACCACTCACGGTATTTAAAACAACACCAGAAGAGTTTTCTAGCAATCATTCTCTAAGTGAATTCTGTTGGTAATTAATGTTATTTAAAATTCCCCCCACCTCATACAGTGAATTTGCTTTTAAAAATCCTATAACCATGAGTACAAGGGATATTTTAGGCTAATAAGTAGCTATTTTTATGGCAGCAGTAAGCTTCAAATATGTTGAATGTAGAATTACTGCAGTCCCCAGCTTCAAAACCTTGGGCTTCACATCCACATTTTGGTGAAAGCATTGGTCTGAACGAGTACAAAAGGTGAGGAAAAGGTCTCTCACGCAATGACAAGGAAGAGGACAGGTCTTCCTTTAGCTGGAGGGCACTGGGTAAAAGCTAGTGAGCCAACTGCAGTGAGCTTTCAAAGACAGAATCCACACTTGGTCTAAACTGAAAAAAAAAAAAAAAAGCCACTCAGGCTACCTCTTTATCTCAGTCACTAGGCCTTCCCTGAAAATTCATTATTTGTTGTGACTTTTTCTGTCAGATGCTGAGCTATTGATAATGATTGCTGGAAGTCTGAATGGCCTTACTTTTTTTTCTTTTTCTAAAGACCATTCATGCACTTCCATAGGAAAAAAAAAATATTTGATGTACTATTGGAGTTAATGGATTTTTTTTTTTAATTTATGAGGAAAAAGAACCAATTCCAAATGCTAACTTTAGTATTATCCTGCTCTGCATGTGCAACACATTTCATCTGATTCCCATCAGCAGTTTCCAAATCAAGCTTCATGCTGATGTGAGTGTAACAAAATATAGCTATTCAGTGCTATATTAAGGGAGAAAGTCCCTGCAGTCACTGAACTGAGTACTGTCACTATTCAATGGCTTCCGTGGGTGCTGAGCATGCTTGGCACTTTACTGGGGGTGGTGAGCACCAAGCACTATCAGTCCCTATCAAATTTGCTCATCTTTAACCACTAGATCAATGGCAGAACCAGGAACAAAATTTGAAAGATAAAACTTTCCATTAAACATCCTAAGCAAAGAAATGGTATTTTTAAAGGCATTGCCTACACGTTCTTCTCGCATTTTGTGCTTGCTATTTGGTATATTCAGAAATACAAAATTAAATAGGCTTCTTCAATATCAAATTAATAAGCATTTGTTAGTCCAAACTCAAAAAAATTAGTTAGTCTAAGTAAGCAATAAGTATTTGTAGATGCAGAACTATTTGATCAATGCTAAATATAGTCAAAAGATGCATTTTAAAAAATCAATTACAGCTGTAAGTGAAGCCGTAATTCCATGGTAGTTTGTTGTCATTACATATGCATATACATATACTTTAAAGAAGCATATGCAGTGCAGACACATGACAGAGGAGAAAAGACACTGAAGGGATTGATTATAGCAGCAGCGATACTTCCTATCGACTCTTACAAATTCCATTCAGTCCTTTATTTTAAAAGTAGCTACTGATCCAAAGTTGGTCACTGTAGACATTTTACAGACCTGGCTTGTTTCCAGATCTTTCTTAATTAGCTCTCCAGGTCAGATTTCTTATTACCAGAAAAAAAAAAAAAAAAAAGGCATTTCATAATAAAACTGCAGTCTCACTGCACTCAAAGTGACATAAAGGAGGCTTTAAAAGCTGACTTTTCAAGCTCTAACCCAGCGAATTCTCTGCTTTGACTTGCAGCACTAAAGAGTGAAAGTGAGAGAAAACACAAAGGTTTACCCCTTCCCAGCATGTTGTCTAAATTATGCAATAGTTGAGAAACTGTGTGCAGAAGTGGTTCTTTTTCTTTGCCCTCTTTAGAAAGGAATAGGAAAATTTTCTGCCCGAAGCTCTGTTACAGTTCAATAAAGGGATTAGTGAGAAGATCTGATCTTTCACAAGCTAGATCACAACTACTACTACCATTTTGTTTAAATTTAACATGGTTAGGCTGCTCTCTTACCATATATATGTGTTTTGTTTTGTTTTTTAGAATAGCCTACATACAGTGATCACCCAGTTGTGTTCACTTGTGCATTATCCCCGCTATAGGACTGCTGAGGGAGCATTAATTAAAAATCATTAGTAGAAATAAATCTTATTGCCTTTCACAATTCAAATCCCCAGATAGAGCTCTTATTTGCTTTGCAGGAAAACTAAATTGATGGTGGTGCTTTTTTGTACTGAATAAAGTGTGCAAAGTTGAATGAAGTGTAGCAAAATGTTTGGAGAGACATAAGGAATACTTTTCTGTCCGTGAAAAAAAAATGCTAGTGAGAAAAATACTGAAGATCTTAAGGCAGAGGAAGAAATGTTCTCTGGACCCAAAGATCTTAAGCATTTACACATTATGCTCACGTTTTCCTGTGCTAAATGTATTTTCTCCTAGTAAACATGCCAGCCTTTTTTTATAAAGGAACAATCTTACCTCAACTATTCCTATTTTTCCATCAGGAGTCTTCCCATATTGGTCCACAAAAGCTTTCATTTCAGGTGTTAAATCCTACAAAGTTACAATGGGAGAACCATTACTTCACAATACAGAGACACACGTGAACTTATTTGAATATTCTATTAGTTGGCAAATAACATACTACATTTAATGAAGTGCCCACACTTAACTGCAGCTGGATTCCTCGAGTTGAAATGAAAGGGGAGCGTTTTTTATCATGAATAGTATCATCGTGATAAGTTTTACTTCCTAAGGAATTGTGCTACAGTCAATGTGAATGATTGGCATCTAAATAGTTAGAGCTCTTATTTTAGTTTACAGAATGAAAAAAATATAAGGACAGATGTGTTGGAAGATGTGTATAACAGCTTCTTTGTTTAAGAGGATGACAGTGAATTTCATAGGCAACTATTAGTCAATTTTCTCAGTTTTCATTTTTAAATTAGCAACTTGAAGGCAGCTGATAATCTTTCAAAATAAAGAACATTTCATTGTAATACATCTGAACACGAAAATAGCCTTTCCACATCTTTGAGTGGATTTTTCCTGAACAATGACTGCTATTTTAGCCTGAGAAGAGCTCATCATGCTATCATATTTTTCACTGTTTAGTATTTGGTTATCATAGAAACAGAGTCAAAATGTCACTGCTGAGATGTAGAGAAGCAGATTTACGAGGGAGAAAACTTTGAGCATTACCTTAAAGCTGACAGAATAAAGCCAGCATAGACATTCTTCATATAAATTACGGTCCCTGCTATAGATTTGTTCTCTAAAGGCTAACCTCCCTTTAGGTTTTGGCAAAAGTGCCAGCCTCAGGGTGAATATCTAAATATTTGATTTCACACTTCAACTTGCCTTGCCTTGCTTTGGTACGAGCTGACCTCCGCTTTCAACACTGATGAAACTTTTCACTTTCTCTGTATTGCTTACAGGCGTGAGCTGGTAAAACCATGCAACAAGAATCAGGACAAACACTATGTTAAACCAATGGACACTTCTCTGGTTATAGATGAAGACACAGAAGTCCTTGAGAATTAAAGCCTTAACTGCTGTAATAGACCTGAATATATAGAACCTAAGTGGTTCTCTCACTGGAGACACAACAAACCTCAGATTCTCAAAGTCTATTGTAGTTTGTCCCAAATTTCAACTACCAAAGCTAACTCAAATGTCAGCTCCTTGTAGCTGATACAATCATGGCCCAGTATCCTATTTCTGTCAAAGTCATCCATGGCAGGTTAGTAATTTGCCATGGCTTTAATTAGAGATGTGGTTATTAATACAAAGCACTTCAATGTCACCTTTCATCTAATGATCCCAAAGTGGGGACAAGTTTGCTTAGCAGATAGAACAGAGAATTTAAACACCTAGGTTTTAATTAGTCTGGTTAAATATTTTACTAATATTTCTAACAGCAGCTCTGCAGTGTCACAGAGTGTCCAGCCACCAAAGGAGGCACAGCCTCTTGCAGGTTAATACAAACTGGATGCTCATCCTCCTGCATGCTATGCAGAAAGAGGTCTTTTTTGTGTTCAATTCACCCACTTTTGAGCTGTTCAATGAGTTATCCAAGTTATGTTCCTCAAAGAAATGTCTGCAGTCAAAGAAAACTTGCCTCAATTTAACCAAGCTTAGTCCTAAACTTGATGCAGAAGCAGTGCTTAATGTGTGAAATCAAGAAACCAGTCCTTCACAGTGCTCAGAGTTTGAAATTAGGCAATGAGCCCTTCATGCCTCAGTCTCCTCTTACAAAACTTGAGGCACTTACCCCACCAAGTGGAGCTGTAGAAGAACAATAACCTTTTTCAATATGATTTGAAAATATAAGGATAGATGGTACCACAGAAACACTTGTGTCTGTGTTCATAAATATCTATTGGATCACAAACTTCTGTGGAGAAATATTGTCATCATCTATATATGCAGAGAACGTGAGAAACAAGATATGCAACAGCTTGGCCAAGATCCAACTATTGACTTTATATCAGTCTCGGGGTTAGTCACTTATACCCTGGAGCTTCTTTTGGCAATTGACATACCTAAATAGAGAACATGTTGCATAGATGTGGGACACAATAACGGGCAGCTATGCTTTTGTACTGACAAGGGTTTTGTCTTTTAAATAAAAGACCGTTCTTTCAATATGTCTCAAATTCTAACAGATCAATTCACTATCTACCATAAAGCATGAAGCAAAAAGACGTAGTGTTACCAATGAAAAGCCCAAGCACTAAAACATCCAAATACACACCCACCCTTTGGTGCTAGCATGAATCAGGCTGCATGCTACTGCTCCACCTGAGAAAAAGCAGCTGTGAAAGTACAGGCTTACTGAGTGGATTAATAAAAGGATTAGAATCAGAACATAATTAGAACAGTTCTGTAGTTGGGAAGAATACAGGGAAATATTAAACCATCCTATCCGATGACAGAATCAATGTGATTCTTTAATGCACACGGCATGACTGATGTAGAATCCAGCTATGAAGAATGCATAATTGAATATTTCAAAAATAGTGAGCAGGAGGATGACCTGAAATACAGAAGTTAATGATGACAAAGAAGCTTTGGGGTGTTAAAAGAAGGACAGCTGAGGAAATGACATATAACCTACACTGGTTTCTCAATGTGTCCCTTCTGGCAAAAGAATAGAAATTTAAAGCTACTGAATTAGTATCCCATGAGATAAGACACAAACTAATGAGATTCTTGTTTGACAAGTGAACCTTCAAATTCAAGAATCAGCATAGATTGGAAACCTAAGATGACATATATCCATACTCTAGAGCAAACAGACCAAGTATCGAACTTGCTGTTGCTCCTGCTGTTCGCTCTTTTCAGCAGAACACTCCAATGAGGTTTCAATCAGAGAAACAGGAAAGGTAAACTTAATTAAACACCTGAACAATTATAAAATGATGTCATGTAAGATACGAGCTGAGGTTATTTTTTAAAAGCATTCTTAAAAAAAAAAAAAAGGCATTAATAATGACGTTTGTAGCAGATAAGAATAATCCTACAAGGCTTTTCTGTGTTACTTTCAGCATCCTCTGTTTTTAAGATGATGTGCATGCTTGCTTTGAGAGAGAAAACAATCCAGTCTTAAAAGGATAGCTTTTTTTCATCAAGCTTCTACTTAATTTTTTAGCTGCTGAATAATGTATATCTGTTAATAATGTCATTCATGCTAACTATACACAGGCTTTAATAATTTCTTTCTGATGGACATACTTAAGTTTCCTGCACTTTAATACTGAAAAGAGATTTGTTCTTTCCCAATACTGAAGTTTTCT